>VICI01003124.1:0-14189 GCA_019593645.1 Akabosia matsudoensis | reverse complement strand
TACGTAGACAATGATACTGAAAGATACAACATAACATTTTTCTTTTGGGTTGGTGGGGTTACACTTCTACTAGTGTTTTATATGCTACGGTGGTATCCTGAAGTTATTATGTACAGTTGTAATTTGGCGTTTATTTTGTGGAATGACGTTCGTGGTAAGACAATCGCATTCAGTTTAAATATCAATACATGCATAGGTATACTATTAAAGTACTATTGGATTTCAAATTTCTTCCCCCTTAGCTAAATTCATGCCCCAATTCGACCCAGAAACGTCTAAAGTCAACCGCATTGTTGACATAGCAGCATACATTCTCGCATCCGGGATTGTCCTCATGACCTCTTTCATAGCAGTTCTCGCCATATTAGTTCCACGTGGGAACATATTTCTTTCGCAGATTGTGCCATCGGAGTACTATTCGTTTTTTCCGGTTGGTCTAGCAATTACCCTATTTCACTGGAGACTCCTAGCTGCAGTTTGTTTAAGCATTGCTTTAGCAGGAGTTATATTTGTAACGTATTTGTATTACATGAGCATCGTTCTGATTGGTGAGCTGACTTTATCTACGAAGAAGTACCACACTACTGATAGTTTTCGCAGTTCGACGAATTTAATTCTAATGTACAGATGCCTTCAAATTATTAACGACAGTTTGATGGGTATTTTAGGAAAGCTTTTCGTGTACATGCATACCGCAATGATGCTGCTTCCTATTTATGGTAGCTTTACTTTAATAACCCATTGGAGCCAAATTAGTTTGTTGGCCAAAGCATCAATACTTTCGGCAGGAATCATAGGTATAAATTTTTGGACGCTGGTTTTACAACTAGGAAAATTATTGCATGTTCGTGGGGAAAAGTTATTGATATCTTGGATGCGAGCAAAATGGGGTTGTCAGCAGGAAAGAAAGGAGATGAACAAGTTTAGAAAGTCGTGTCAGTTGGTATTATTAAGATATAAAAAAGTTCTCGTTGTCCGCCGAATAACTCAGTTTCTTTATGTGAAAGGAGTGATCAAAGGGACTTTCAGATCATTGTTAACGTTAACTGGTGATTAAGGCAATGTTCGTAAACGAGCCGGGTTTGTTATATGCTAAATAAAATATGGAATATGAAGCAGAAATTGAATTTGAACAAATCTGACAAAAGACGTTTTTAATTTCTGATTCTCGGATGTTATAGAAACAAGAAATAATAATTTTTTGTACTCCAGGTGGCTTCTCAAGGGACGTCTTTCAGGTCAAAAGATGGCTAGATTGTTGTTTGGTGTCAGGGGTAGTCCTGGAATGGCTTACTTCTTGCCACCACCACCGCCTCCACCGCCACCACCTCCATAGGCTTGAGCGTAGCCGGCAACAGCTGCCAACACGACGGCAAGGAAGATTCCGTTAAGATTCATTCTTGTGCGTTCCAAAATCAGGTCTGGTATGGAGATGCTGAGCCGCCTCACGAACTTATATACGATTATGTGCATGTCACCGTTTGGATGTAGATCGTACGTACGAGGAAGCAGAGTCTGACGGAGTTCCGTAATAAATGTATTGTCTACGAAAGCAATATGTCGTTGACGCTTGACGTTTATGGGGTGACGTCAATTAGGAGCATTGTACACTATGTATTTTCTATTTAATTACAGGTTGACGTACTGATAGTGGCTATGATAATGTGTCGTATTACAGAGGTAAATCACCTCTTGTTTTCTTTTCTGCGCACAAATATTTTATGTCTGGCCACTTCTTCTTATTTAAAAAAAAAGCAGAACGTATCCTATGAACTTTTTGGCAATTTGCAACACTTAATGTAGACGTTAAATAGGAATGCATTAAAACTGAAATATATATATGATGACAGACGACGCGAGTGCATTTAGTTTTTACGCATGGTAGTTTTAACTCAAATTAGGAAATAAAAGGACGGTAGTTTTGCCCATCTGCTGCACATGGGTCACGTGTTGTGTGTTCTAAACAAAATGAAGAAAAGTTAGTGTACGTATAGCAAATTCCTAGCAATCATCCAAAAATTTATCTTGAATTTACACAATTGCACTGTCTCTGTCTGAAATATAGAGTACGGAGAAGAAGATATGACGTGTTTAATGTTATGCGTTCAAGCTCCACATGAAAACATTTGGTTGTACAATCCAAAATGTTACAATTTACAACCAAGTTAAAGGTGGTAATGGTAATACTGGTTGGGTGTCAAATCAAAGTTCGATTTGGCTTAAATATGAACAGATATGAATATGAAAGACATGGACATTTTCAGGAAATTTACATGGATTGGAAGTATGTCTTAAATCAGTATAATTTAGGTTTCGATTAAATGAAAGTGGATGTAAAATCATAAAACCTATAATGTGAAATGAATATGGAAATGCTCAACGGAACAACAATGCGTTACGACAAAAATTGCTGGTATCTTTTGATTTATTGCTGTTTCTTAGATGTTACAAAAATAAGAATCGTAAACTCCTCCATGCCGTTTGGTGGTCTGGTCAGGGAAGTCCGGTTAGCAGCAACATTTGTCTGATTTGATTTAAACTTCAGATTCGGATTCAAAAGATGTTTACTTCTTTCCGCCACCACCTCCACCGCCACCACCACCTCCGTAAGCTTGAGCGTAGCCGGCAACGGCTGCCAAAACGACGGCAAGGAAGATTCCGTTAAGATTCATCTTGGTTGATTCCAAAGTAGATCTGGATGCAGAGTCGAGTCTTGGCCAGAGTTTATATACCAATTGCTTGTCAGTCAATCTAGTATGCAATACAACTAATTTACTATCAAGACGAATTGATCGTAATAGCAGTCTAGGTATTTTACTGAAACGTGGCAAAAATTACGCTTACGTTAACAGGAAGCTACAAGATGACGCAAATAAGCGTAATTAACACGTGTTATAACACCTTACCTTACTTTAATACGGAATTAATAAGACATGAGTTATAATTTTATACGCAATTAGAGTGCGTTGTAGCCTGTACGCAGGCTAGTAAATTACATAGTAACTTTTGACAATTTATCATAATTTATTAATTCAATTTAATTACATCCGGTCGTCTTTGATTCCCCTGGAGACTATTTCAGTTTGATGATATAGAAAATCAAAGCACACACATCAAAAGTAGATGCTCGAGGATCGTATGCATGGCGTACTGTATTTTTTAAATATATGCATTTCACAGTATAGCCCGTTTCTTAAAACTTTTGCTTTGAAACATGATCACTTCAAGGTTTTCATCATATAATTGAATAGTTTATTGAACCATTAGCACATAAAAAACAGTATAAACGTATTACAGGCATTTACAGAGCAAAAATGTTAAGAACAAAAACCGAAATTCATAGTACTGTTTTTTGTATTGATTATATTGAATTACATTGACAAATGACAAATGTGACATTTCTTTTCAATTCCAATTGACAGAAATAAATTTTCGTTAAGACGATGGAGCAGAGAAACAGCTTATATAAAACCGTACAAAGCCCATATACAAATGAGTATTACACGCATATGATCATTCCCTTGTTGTTTTGGCACATTACTTGTTTCTTGACTTATTGGTTCTGTGGATTTAACATATTTAGCCATTTCTACATATTCAAAGTAAACTCTCAACGAAGACTTGACCAAATCCGCATTTTGTGTCAAAATAAAATCCACACTGCATTCAGTAATGTTACCACAAATACTAATACCATGACCAGAGCTAAGAATGTCTTGCTCTGTTTTCTGAATACTGCGAAAATTTCCTGCAATCTGGACGTAATCTTTCGGCTCAGGAAACCAAAAGTAAAGATCGTGCCTTGAAACTCGCCATTTTTCTGCGTACTTTGCCAGCTCGGAAATCTTCATATCATTTTTTGAATTGAAGTCCAAATCGTTTGCAGCGTCACCATCATAGTTTCCAATTAGGCCAGCCACATTCCCTTTGAATTCATAGGTTAATGAGCCTATAATGTGAAGACCTTTGCTCCCCATGGTCTTTATAAATTTAATTGATAATCCATTGGAAAAGGAAAACAAGGCGGATTCTGTACTGTTTACAAAGATAGTAACGATATCCCCATAAATAACAAAGTTTTCAGCCATATATTCGTATTCGTTTGGGACTCCACTCCGATAAAAGTTTACAGGGTGCTCATTAATCCAAATTTGAAGTCCCGTCTGTACTGAGACAACTTGCAAGCGGCTATGCTGTTCCCCAGTCATAACTGCAGCTGTTATCACAGATGAGTTAACAGCGTCAGAGTAACGTTCGGATAAAACCTGGACGGAAGTATGAGGACTTTTGAGTAGCCAAAATGCTCCTGCCGCATTCAGCATAAAATTCGCACCATCCAGTGTGCTAATATGTGTAGCACCATTGACTTTGAAAGGAACTGGGTACTTGTAAGTACCTGATGTGACCTTTCGCTTTTCCATGAAATAGTTTACACATGTCTTACTAACAGAACTGGCCAAGGTGCAGCAAGTAATTTCAGGAAGTATATCGTTTAAATTATGCTTCAAATAGTTAAAAGAGGGATGACTATCGTACTGAATTGTGGCCACAAGTTTACCAATGTGGTCGTAAGAGCATTTGGTCCCGGAACCTGCTGGTCCCTGTGCATTCTGGAGAAAATTGTTAGCTGTTGTGCCCCATGCCTCGTGTGTATACCTCCAGTCGTAAAGTGCTTCATAAAGTGTCGTCGGACAAGCTGGACCATCGTGAATCAAGGACCTTTCTTTAGAATACCAGTCCATGCATTGCCTCTGGTGTAAATTTGAAGGTTTCCAGCTTGCAAACGCGATAGTTGTATCGATAACATCGTGAACAAATTTCGTTTGGAATGAGCCATAGTCTTCACCAAACTCATCTGATACAATGTAAGATTGTAGTGTGTTCTTTGTACCGGGGGACGTCAAAGCCATTGTTAGATTTTCAGGAAATGCAATGCTAGCTTGCCCCGAAGTGGCTACATTAGTCACACGATAGAATTCGTTCCAGGTTGAATTTCTCAGCTCCATAAACGAAATGACAACATTTGCCGTAGAAGGTTGCCTTCCTAAAAGTTTCATATAAAGTTCATTTAGAGGCTGATTCTGGAAAAGTGTGTTGTTCCAAATTGCGGTGAAATGGCCCGGTGACTCTCGGTACACAACCGATTTTGATTGTTCTTGCTTGGTCACAATCACAAAACCCTCGGTTGTAAATGTACGGTTGTCGGTGAAGTTTATCTCGAGTGTAACTCGAACCATCCCCACTCTTGTAAACTGTTTTGGAGTGGGACATACAATCCCTAGATTTACTGGAACCAGTGTCCCCTCTAAAGAAGTTGGTGAACTTTTAGTGTACTCATGAAACTTGCACCATAATTTGGTGACATTATGGTCCAAGCAAATATCTAACCCGGATACCAGTACCTGTGAACCTCCAAGAGCTGAAACCACCCGTGGTTTGAAGTCTACCGAGCGTGGTGCTGAAACATCTGGTATGCATTTAGAAACAACCTTGGGTTTCTCAATTTTATGGTCAACTTTGAACACAAATTTCCCAGGTTGTCCAATATTACTCATTCCAGCAATATTTACAAGAGAATAGTTACAGGATCCAGGGATTATGTACGTATTGCGAAGGTTTCTACTTCCACCGTATATCCCAGCCTCTGAAGGAGGAGCTCCGGAAACTCTTGAGGGCCATTCGATTCGGCTGTAGTAAAACAGCAGGAAGGTGTTCTCCCCTTGGGAAGCAAGTACAGCTTGAAATGTGTCCCGAAGAGGGTTCAGCTCCTTAGTTCCTCTAAGCGGAATATCTTTCCATGTAACCACAACCATTTTCTCCAGCCTTCCTCGGAAATCCGGAAATGCAACGAGTACATCTTGAGCAACATTTACAAATGAGGACGGACTTCTTGAAGAAATAAGTTCTTGGTGGAGTAGTTTGGCGTTCTCTGTATCATCGCTTTGCTGGGAATCAATCATATACACAGCAATCGTTGGAGTCGATGTGCTGTTCTTGTTGCAGTTGAACCTGTAGTAGCCTTGTGCTGAAGGACAAAGACAACCTTTAAGTATTTTTGAAATGAGCTCACACTAACATCCTTAAATCTGATATTGAAGCATACCTGTCCCCAATGTAATGACCCCATTACCATTAGCGAAAATTTCGGAATAACTGGTTCCTAAAAATTTGTACGAACCACTAATGGGCACGTTTGTCGCTGAATCATCCCCAAAGTCGAACCGTGTCGCCGAACCTTGACCGACCAGATAACCTTCTGGGACGAAACAGTTACCCTTTGCTAATAAAAAATTCAAACCGATAAATGCACGAATCGCCCCCATGTTGAAGATTTTGCAATATTTTGAACTAGGCTGTATGTCTGAACCTGGTTAGAAGTTAACCAGTTATGTCGACAAAAATGCTAAGAACGAGTTTAAATTTAAGGCTCTTATATAAGAGCGTATTTTTAAACTTGGAAATTTTGCGGTTAAGAGCAAGAAGACGTCATAACATGCGAATTGGCGGTAAAAAACATTACAACTTAGATATATCCACAAAGTAAAAGGCATGCTTTCTTAGAAACTACGTATCTTCCCTGGCTTGCATATCCTTCGCCGCGGGGACCATGATCAGAGACTATTATTACCAGCAAAGCTTTCCTAACATTTTCTTCAGTTTCATCCTGCCCTCTGATCACAAATATGAAGTGTTCTGCTTATTTCTTTGTACAAGGGCCAAACCAGACTGCAAATTTGTTTTGACGGGTAGTTGAAGCTCGGCAAACGCTTTGTCATCTATTGCAAGCTAAATTGTGGCAAATTCATTATAATTTACCTCCTTCAAGCAATTCAAATTCATCTCACAAACCATGCAATTATTCCAAAATCTCACCTACACAAAGAGCAAATTTATTTCGATGTGGGGCCACGCAAACAAATTGCAAATGATAATATTTGCAAATGAAGTTTTTCAAGAAGGCTAAATATGACACACTTTCAAATTTGTTTGATTGAAAAGACGTGAAAAATCAAAAGGTTTTGGTATAGAGCGTTTCTTTGCTGAACTTAATCTGATTTATTGTTTTTTTTTGTACATTACATAGCTATTCCGATACATGTATACATTTCACGACGATCCAAAGGCATGAATGTATTCTAAATCAGTTAGATCAAGCGATAACTGATGTAATTCTGGTCTACGGCTCTTTCGCACTTTGATTGCATACAACATAAAAAGCACACCACAAAATACAATCGTTCCAACAAATGTCGCAATCACTGGAATTAAGTGGCTAGAGGCGTTCGTATGAGAACTAGGCAGAGTTGTTACTACATTTAACGTCGTTTCATATTTTTCCTGCTTATAGGGTTTCTCATGAATGGCCTGTTTCAACATTTCCGTATACTCCAAGTAAACACTTAATGAAGAGTTAACGAAACCGGTGTTGTTAGTCAAAATGCTGTCCACATTACATTCGGTTATGTTGCCACAAATGCTACTTAGATTACCATCTGCTACACTAACCTTTGGGTGTTTCTGAATAGCCCGAACATTTGCATTCAATTTCGTATAATCTCTTGGGATTGGAAACCAAAACAGAAACTCATGTCGGGACACGCGCCACTTTTCTACTTGATGAACTATGAGATCACCATCAGGAATTAATGATTCTTCCCTCAATCCAGGTTCTTCTAATTCGTACTCAAGTTTTCCGTCGAAATTCCCTAGTAAACCGTCCACCTTGCTTTGAAGTTCCTCACTCATAGATCCAATTATGTTCAGACTAGGTTTTCCGTTCTTAGAGGGAGTAAATTTGACTGATAACCCACATGAATATACAAACAAGGCTGATTTTGTGCCGTTAATTAGGACTGTAACTACATTTCCATAAATTTCAAAGCTATCTGTCATGTATTCATACGAATTTGGAATATCTGTACGATAAAAATTGAGTGGCTGTTCGTCCATCCATATCTGCAGACCTGAAGGAACAGCAACTACTTGCAATCGTCCGTGTCGTTCTCCAGTCATGACTGCAGCTGTTATCACTGTTGTAGTAAATTGTGTGCCGCTATGATAAGGCTCAGATAAAATCTGAAAGGATAGGTTTTGACTTTTAATTAGCCAAAACGATCCTACAGCGTTCAGAGGAAAACTGATTCCTTCCGGTGTATTAAAATGCGTTGCACCATTGATCTTGAATGGCTTTGGGAATTTGTATCCATTTGGAATAGGTCGCTTCTTCATGTAAAAATTCGCACAGGTGTCATTAATTGAGTTAGCTAATGTGCAGCAATTTATTTCCGGTATGAATTCATTTGAGTAATATTCCCAAAGATTAGAATGGGAGCTGGGGCTGTATGACACGGAGTGACTTGGGTGTCGAGTTGTATTTGACAGTTTTCCGATACGATTGTAAGAACATTTGGACCCAGAACCAGATGGACTCGGCATAATTTGCATATAACTGAATGCAACAGCGTCCCTACTATCGTACGTGAAACGCCAGTCGTAAAATGCCTGTTTAAGTGTCTCTGGACAGGGAAGACTATCGTTTTGAACCGATTCGACACGACTATACCCTTGTTTGCAGTTGTTCTCGTAACTAGACCCATGACGCCAGCTTCCAAACGCGATTGTTGTACCGATGACGTCGAGAGACAATTCCATTGCCACGAATGGGCCATAGTCAATGCCCATTTTGCTTGTCACCATGTAACATTTAGGAGTCATGTCTTCATTTTCAGATGTTAATGCCATAGTAATGTTCTCTGGCAACCTAATACTTAAGTGTCCCGAATTGGATACATTCCTAACGACGTAAAGACTTCGCCAGACGGAGTTTCTTAATTCCATAATCGAAACGTCGACATTTTCAAGAGGAGACTGTCTTCCTAAAAGATTCGTGTACAGTTTGTTGAGTGGGTGAGTTTGGAAACTGAACGGGTTCCACAACGCCGTAAAATAGCCAGTGGACTCCCGATATACAACAGATTTCGATAATTCCTGTTTGGATACAATGATATAGCCCTCCGTGGTGAATTTACGATTATCCATAAATGTAATCTCTAGGGTAACTCGAACTTTTCCCAGTGATGAGA
The DNA here is from genome assembly GCA_019593645.1 of Akabosia matsudoensis. Lineage (NCBI taxonomy): Eukaryota > Metazoa > Arthropoda > Collembola > Entomobryomorpha > Paronellidae > Akabosia > Akabosia matsudoensis. The sequence continues at coordinate 5,106 of VICI01003124.1, read as the reverse complement.
ACTGATTAGGAGTAGGACAGACTATGCCTAGATTTCCCGGGATCACTGCGGCCCTGCGCGGCACAGCTTGACTGCCTTGATGGAATTTACACCAAACTACTGTGATGTTATGCTCCTGGCAAATTTCCATTCCTGTTACCAAAAGTTGTTTAATGCCAAGGGCTGAAACAACTCGTGGCTTAAAGTCAACGGAGCGTGGGGCAAGGGTTTCTGGAATACACAATAATCGCAGTTTTGGTTTCTCTATTAGACGGTCAACTTTGAATACAAATTTCCCTGGCTTTCCGATGTTGCTCATGCCAGCAATGTTTATTAGGCTGCTGTTACATGATCCAGGTATCATATAGGTATTGTGGAGGTTATTTCTGCCGCCATATATTCCGGCCTCGGACGGAGGAGCTACAGCAACTTTTGAGGGCCATTCGATTCGACTGTAGTAAAATAGCAGAAACGTGCTTCCTCCTTGGGCTGCTAGAACTGCCTGAAATGTGTTACGTAGATGTTTAAAGGCCGTCTGGCCTCTGACAGGGATATTTTTCCAAGTGACGACAACCATTTTTTCAAGCTGTCCTTTGAAATCTGAAAACGCCAAGCTTACATCTTTTGTAACTGATGCGAATGATGTTGGGCTAGTTGAATACAGGAATTCTTGGTAGAGTAGCTTCGCGTTTTCAACATCATCAGTTTGAAGGGAGTCAATCATATATGCGCCAATAGTTGGAGTTGTCGAGGAATTTCTATTGCAATTGAATCTATAGTATCCTCCTCCTGAAACACGACGAACATTTGAGGAATGTGAATATGCTTAATCTCATTTAACTTTCATCGACGTACCTTCCCCCATTGTAATCACACCGTTGCCATTAGCGTAAATTTGGGAGTAGCTATTCCCCAAAAATTTGTATGAGCCACTGGTTGGGACGAGTGTGTATGAATCATCTCCAAAGTCAAACCGTGTTGCCGACTCGTGACCCACAAGACCACTCTCACTCACGTAACCTAGACTGGTTTCCAGGAGAGTTAGAAAAACCGTCAGAACAAAAAACTCCATTTCTTAGGTTTTTAGTTGCCGGCACTGCCGAATTGGACGAAGGACAAGACAGATTTGGCTTGAAAAGTTTTGTAACCCTCATAAACAAGATTGACAGAATATGATGTTATGGAATCCTCGTGGGCGGTTTCAAATGGTGATTATTATTAATCAGCATTTGCTTTCATCTTTGCATGTGTTATTTGGCATTGCCATTCAAATTTTTTGCGGAAATGTGTTGTTGGATTAGATACAACCGTTAGCAGGTTCTTCGGACAAAGCAAGAACAAATATTGAAAGGCGATTGATTCTTTCGAGGTGATCTCACTCATACATTCGTTTTGCTTATAATATTTCCTCTAATCAAACAAACTAACCAAAAAGCAAAATTGGAGCGGATATCGAATGACGTTTTGGCAGTGATAAGTCATGAAAAAATTATACTAGTGTGGCATTCAAGCAGATTCGACTTTATTTAACATAATATTCTCTCTAATTCTAACATAAAATAAAGTGCTGTTTACTTTTTAATTTATTAAGTTTTGTCAATACTCAGTTTGTGGAACAGTCAAGTTATTTGGATTTTGTTGAGGCAACCTGTTCGGAACAGCTCCAACATTAGTTTGAGTTCCGTCTGTGGAAGCTACAGTACAAATCGTCAGTGTGCTCACAGCCCGTAACTCTTCCAAACTTTCTCTGCTTGATACCCGAAATCCCATTTTGGCGAGGCGAAGTCTTCTTCGAATCATTTCCTGTTCAGCCCATGCATACACCACAAGGATTTCAATGAATCTGAGAAAAATATTGATGAACGCTGCTGAGTTCATAGTTGGACATCGAATTCCGCCCAGATCCATTCCAAGAATGACAATGGTCACGAGCGCCAAGTAAGTGAGCATAGACGCCAGCCAGAATCTAATTTTGCCTAATTTTTCCTATAGGACGACAGGAGATTTTTTTTGAGTAAGCTTAAAGTCATGTAGCCGATGGAGACTAGAACGAAACTATTATGAAATTTACATTGCGGGCTCCATCGAGTAAATGTACAGCCAAAATGAACTCCAGGCCACAAAGTAGGATAATTATGTACATGACGCCTTCCACAACATATTTGGCATGACAGAGATCATTCGGAATCGGAACCAAACGCTGTGACCATCTTGGCTCCTGCACTAACGCATAAATGTAGACCATCATGATAGACAGAGACACCACCTGGAATTTTTACATATTCACCCAGACTGTAATATTGGCGTATTGAAGAAACCATGTTTGACATACCAATTCGAAACCGGCAATAAACAAAACACCATTTTTCCTCGTTATTAATTTTAGCTGCTTTTTCGACTGCACTTGTGCCCGTGTGTTCTGCGACATTGTGATAGAAAAATCCGGAGGAACTATAATTGGTGCTGCTGGGGCCATCATTTTGACAACTGAACTATATATTCACTTTAATCACAGCCTATGAGGTAAATCATTGGATAAACGCAGTTTAAATTGTTTTTAACTTAAAACTGACCATTTTTCGTGTACCCACTTTGGAATAAGATAAACATGTAAAAGTTCGAGATAAAAGTTTCTTAATTGGATGGAAAGCACAAAACATGCAATGAAACTCAAGTAAGTTATATCCACCGATAAAACGGGGCTGGCCAGCTTGTTTCTTTTCTGAGCAAGCTATAGTACATAGTAAAGGAGTTCCGAGATAATTTTAAAACAAACATGTAAGGCTATGTGCATTTATAAAGCTGATAAGGTCAAGTTAGCCTGGTGTGATCACAAGATGCTATAAATATGAAAGAGGGGGATCAGGAAAGGTCAGTGATAAATGATAAACATATTTTCAGGGAAATGAATATGTGAGTGATTGACAGACGAGTCCAGTTTGAAGCTGTCCAGCTTGATGAAATGAATCAAATTGATATAGTCGTTTTCTTAAATAAACATTTGCGGTTTACAGGATTTTCTTATGTTGATGAATTCAAATGGCAGCTGCAACATTGCGATTGTTCTCGACGTATTTTCAGACGTTATTTACCAAGCCAAGGACGAGAATACGACAAAATTGTTTATTATTTCGCATTAATTTTTGTTTTTTCGTGTTTTGAGCTTATACTTCCTGTAATTTTATGAATTTTAGAAAAAGCTTATAAAAGCAAATCTTATCCCTCAGCTACTATTATTCATAGTTCACAAAATTGTAGACTGTCAAATTATATGCATTTATTTAGCATTCCAAGCGTCTCTCTGACATAATCGGGTGGATAAATACTGATAAGAATAGCTTGAGAAGAAAACTGTCATATCAACTGTCATGCATTAACACTTTTACTTGAGACGAGGAGAAATCTGTCTTTTGAGCTTTCATTTGACTGTGCAAATATTTTCATGCTAAATGTAAGTTGCGCGTTAATCCGTACTTTAGAGAGCATCAATAAGCTTTATTTAAACGAACTTCTTGACATGACGGATGTTAATGAATTCATGATCTCATACTCGAAAAATCTTTTAAAAGTGCTGAGTTAGTGCTCTATGATTATGTCTACAGACAGACAGCTTGACACTTTCTCACAATCTGCATTAGAAATTACCCGCGGTTTTTACGCAAGGCACAAACACAACCTAACCAACTGAAATGAACTTTCAAAAACTGGATGAATTCGAGCCAGAAGCTGAGAATAGTTCTACCCATGGTCATGGGGAGTTAGAAGCAATACCGACGCCACAGACTTCAAAATCGAGATCGTTTCTACGTAAACCCGACAATTCAAAGCATTTTCCCCTGAACGTTTTAGTAGCTATAATCAGTATCATTTTCCTGTCACTTCTGGCTCTTATACTTTTGGTGGCTTTTATAGTGAAATGTGATGAAAAAAGAATTATTGATTACTTTGAATCCAGAAATAATTCGCTCGATCAAACATTTTCTACCCTGTCCCACTTAATTCAACGAAAGGAGTTGGACGCCGAAACTTCTTATAAATCAAAGGTATTTCTTCGTCTTAATTCTTAAATGATAAATTATGAATTTATTTCCATTTATATTTAAATCGTTAGAAAATCCATTGGATCTCTGGAGTTGAGTATCAGTCCAATCCAAATTTAATTGAACCGTCGGGCTGTGAGCGACTCGGCAATGAAAACCTCCTGCTTTTTGTTGCAAGAACGTCCTTTCTAAACGGAACTGCTGTGGGCAAGTTTTCTCCGTACATGGGATTAATGTATTTTGGTTATGATGGAGAGGAACATGCAACCAGGGATTACGAGGTAATTTGACACGGGTGTGTTCAAATATAACATCGTCATTTCGAAAAACCTATGACCTGATGTTTCTATAGCTTCTAGTGTTTCCAAAAGGCACATTAAGCTGGATTCCAGTAATGGACGGGAGGAAAATTCCAGAAGACAAGTACTTAGTGTTCGGCGGTGAAGCGCCTGGTTCAAAAGATGCTACATATATTTGTCGGTTTGCTCAAGATGATCATGTTTTTATAGGAAGAATCTTGAAAGGTCAAAAGGATTGCTCAGCGGCTTACCGTACTGAAAATATTTACCTACATTATTGTGCGTTCATTGCCATATAATTTATTGATAATTTGTTTTAAAAAACTCGCAGGTTCCCAAGAATTGGATAGTGATAAATTCGAAATACTGGCTATAAATGCTTTAGGCACTCTGATGGCTGTAGAATCTTAAAATCTCCTGTGTAAAATCAATTCATAATTTTGTGAGGAATAAAGCAGAATAATCTTAACAAAAACATATTCTAATCTTATGGTTTAAATAGAGGGCGACCTAACACCAGTGAATTTCATAGAGCAAATGGAAACTATATAGTCCTGCGGTTATTGTAAGCTATAAATTTGGGTTTCTCATTAGAAACGAAATTTCTGTACTAATATCTCCAGGGACACAGTCAATGCAGAGTAGAAACAGTCACGGTACATGTACACCTTTTGCTCGGCCTATTTTGTCTTTAGGCAACAGAAAATGTCAAGGTTAAAGAAAACTTTATTCATTTCTTAAAAAATGATGTGTGAAACCATTTGTTCTCTTGCCTATTTCTTGCACAA
>VICI01003123.1:0-14192 GCA_019593645.1 Akabosia matsudoensis | reverse complement strand
CGGAGGAAGAAATACTAATGTTTTTCTCTAGTCATTATCGACGGTATTCAACGACGCTTTTCTTCTCACACAAGTCAAAATGAGCTTTCTTTTTGTTGGTGATGGTTAGAGAAAGTAGAAGAAAAGTTCGCTGACCTGATTAAGGATTTTTGTTATTTTTTCCTCTTAATTCTTCGTACAAATCAACCCGTTTCATTATCTTCGTGTAAGCTGAAAGAAAGGGTAAAAACAGGAACTTCCTGAGGAAAAAGGCTTAAGTTTGGTCCTCCCGATGGTGTTATTGTAGAAAGTGTGCACTTAAAACCTCTGTCCAATAAGAGCTAGTTCAGGAATGTGTGCCCTTGTTTCTACCTGAGGTTACAACGAGGTTGGGACAAGAATTAAAACTATTGACCAATTTAATGATGTATTTTAGAGAAACTTGTGCATGAATAATTTTCTCTGATGAGGAATTGTTACCTTTCCCATGAAAAAAGATTAAACAATTCCCTGGGGATCCATTAGTTGGAGTAAACGCTTTCAAAGTTTTTACTGAAATAAAAACTGTGCCATTTTTTTAAGTGGAAAACTTTCCCGGGGGGAAATAAAATGATCGTTGAAGATATTTTACAAGGCAATCTACACAATTCATAAACTTTCTTTGAGAAATTTTAGGACGTCTTTTGAAACGTCTCTATATATATTTGTGTTTGCTGTACTTTCACCGACAGATAAAAAATATGCTCCGGAAATTTCTTATCCTTTCTCTTGTCATTATATAAACAAGAATATTCATTTTGAAGTAAAGTTGAACTTTTTTAAAAACTTGCCGTTAGCTTTTTCCCCCTTTAAAAACTAAGCATTTTTGATAAATTAGGCTAACACCCGGCACTACACTGTGCACACTCTAGAAGAAGATGGGTCGAGGCTGTAAGCCGGAGGAATGACTACATTTTAAAGAGTTCCCCTCCATTTCCCTCGTTTTACGTGATAGCACCCCATCAAGGACAAAAATATCTAGAGAAAATACTTTCAACTAACATTCTTTTACATTAATCAAGCCCGTCAAGACAAGATGGATTTATTGCAAACAATTAAACACACGCAGACCACTTTTCACTACATCACATGCTATATCTTGTTTCACAATATTCTTCGAAAATTTTCAGTCATTTCAGAAAAGCTGCTAAAAATATTTCGTCTAATCAACGATTATGGCTGGAAACGTTGTTGATCTTTAAAGAACAGAATTCCTACCCCAGGAATTTATGTGTCACCAGTTACGATTTCATTTCGGAAAAGCTGCTAAAAATATTTCGTCTAATCAACGATTATGGCTGGAAACGTTGTTGATCTTTAAAGAACAGAATTCCTACCCCAGGAATTTATGTGTCACCAGTTACTATACAAGAACTCTTAATTTTCCCAAACTATTTCGCGATTAAATTCAAGAAGACACCACAACAATGTGAATTTATTATCATCGTAAAGCTTGGTGAAGAGGGTATCAAAGGAGCTATAGCAGTATTTCAGTATCAACCTCATTCATCATGTAAGCTGTCAAAAAATACAACAACAACAAATATAGAAAGTAATACATTTCACAATGTCCATTATCTTGATTATGCTCACTTTGTTCTTTCATTTTACTTTTTAAATGTATTTTACATGGCCAATTAATATTTAAAAAGCTTTCCTATTAAAACTTCTGCTGTGAGAGTAATATCCGGAAAATTGGTAAATTTTGCTTTCCCCTCCGCTGATGCTCGCCTTCCGGTTATCTAAGAACAGATATGGGCTTGCACGGTGATCTAACTAATGAGCTGACAAGATCAGCCAACTTTCATTCCATCTTGATCACCACGGGTGTTTCCAGCATGGATACAAAAACACACGATCTCTCTTTTGATGATGACGATCACGTCAAGAATACATTTTTTATATTTCTTACGGTTTTTTTTAAATGGATACATTCAATCAAGGAAGAAAGCTCTCATTAATTTTCTAAAAGACTGGCTTCCCACATGCATCCAATATTAACTTGGATGATGATTTGGTTGAATGAACACAGTGAAAGTGTACACACAACACTTACTCCCGTTTAATTTTTATCGGCTGAGAGAATGATCTCGAAAACTGCGCGATTAATATGCCTCATGAGTGTTCTTTCTCTGGAAAAAGTTATTTTTCATTCTACAAGCCACCTTATCCATGGTGTATAGCAGATCTATACTTTGTACTTGTGTGTGTGGACAATCAATTTTCTCTTTTCGTGGTTCAATGCATATTACGTGCTATCCCCAAACTCATTTGCCAAATTGACTATTTATCCCAACCTTCTTAGTAAATATCCCTGAAAATGACCGAATAGTCGTTCATAATTTACTTTCTGTAGGGGATATAAATTATATCTTCTCTTATGAATACACTCGCCTAATTTTCTTGTGCAAAAATTTATTCCGACGAATCACACGTTCTGCTTCATGTAGTTCAAAATTGTATTCCATTGTATTTCTTTTGTTGTCTACACTTTTGGAAGCTCAATAAAATGATACTATACGGCTGTGAGGGATAAGCTTCCCTAGAGTGAAAACAGAAAGACTTGCTGAAAATGTACAACAAAGAAATAACAGAATCATAAACGTTGGATCATGTTTTCTTGGAATTTTCTTTTTCTTCCTAGAAACTTAGAGAAAGGTGAATAATTGAAGAATTGCAATACCAAAAAAAGTACGTAATTCAATCCATGGTTTCTACGTTGCTAGCGTGTGATCTGCAAGTGAACATAAAAGCATCACGTCTATGAAAGCTAATAATCATGAAAATTGTACAAAATTTTTGACGATAAAAACATGCTGTAGGTACAGAATGTACGAAAAAAACGGATGAATATGGAGGTGAAAGTTAAACTATGATAATCATGAACACGGTGTAGTCCAAATAAAAAAATAAATGCTTTATTCTTTAAAATCACTGGTGTACATTCCTTGAAAAGTATAAATGGTGTGTAGGAAATTCTTTCGCACACTTTCCGCCACGAAAATCGCATAGAATTTTTATAAGATTTGGTAGCATGGCCAACCCTGTTTCTATGTATGTGTGCATAATAATATGCAATGCAGATGTATCCGCCCGCATGATGAAGCCACTGAGTTTTCACCGTCAGCAACTTATTTTCAGCTCTCACAACCTCCCAAGCAGTCAGTCTTTTCTGAACATTTCGCTTGACAACACACAGCATCATCGCCACTCTCTACCTGTGTGTACTCAAACTGTGCCGCACAATTTTTCATGGTATTACCTCCCCCATCCAGTAAATTACTTTACCGGAAAAACGAGAGAAACGGGATATTTTCGACAAGACTTTCACCTTTCTCTTGAAAAATGTCTCTAACCACAGACGAAACACGCCGAGAACGTATCTTGTGCAAAAAGTTCATTAGTTTTCATTAGAAAAAATAGAATCCCCTGCATAATGATCTCATTCTGTTCTTGCAACACCCAACAGTAGAGAAACGTACAAGTTGCTGACAAGTCAAACTAGGGAGCGGACGGCGAGAAAAAAAATCGAGAGATTTACATTCCAGACCTGTCTGAATTTGAAGCTGCACTGGGATCACATGCCTTTCTAATGAATTTTTCTCTTTTTACCCGGCAAAAAGTTGTTCACATAAAAAGTTCTCTCTTTTCCTCTCGATAGGGAATCCAAAGAGATTGGATTTAATTAAGCAAGTCAATTTTTACTTTTTTTGTAGCAACATATTCACCAGTACTTTCGTTAGTATCCCAACCAATCAAGTGCATCTGCTCAATATAAAACGAAAATCTACAGTGAAAGAGGGCGTTTGCCACGTGTATGATCATGGCGAGAATATTTTTGAAAGTTTAAAAATAATGTCACCATTATGCCCACACCGTATTTTCTCTGATACCCTCGTAATGGCTTGGAACTAACACTGAACAATAAAAACAGACTCAATTTTTACAGCCATTTCGGTGAAATTGAATTTTTAACAGGACAAGTCTCAAGTTGCCCTAAGAGAGCATAACGTTCTCTTATGGATCTTATCTAAAGTCACGTTCCTTGTCTGCCGGCAGTCTCTCACTGGCTTTCACACTAACAGCATCAGTCTACCTTTTTTATAACACTTTTCTCTCTCGCGTACTTTCCCTATTATTTTTCTCTGCCGTTTTTTTCTTTTGCTTTCTTTTTCAAGTGATATTATCTTGCTAAGTCAGCAGATAAAAAAACATGTAATAAATAGAACGCATCATCTTTATCATTTTCCATCATTATATTTTCCACATTGTATGTGGTGAATACAAAGTCATCTCATCTTGTTGTAATATCATAAACATCATCATCATCGTCACAAAACCACTATAATCACTGTTTTCTTTCGGACTTTTTTTACACCAAGCGTGAAATAGCTGGTTCCGCAGAGTATTTTGTGTTTCCTCTGGTGCTGTATGTGTTGACGTGGTTTATAAATCATTTTTAAATTCTTTATAAAGCCTGTGGGTGAACGTAAAAAACAAGAGGAAAACATTAGTGCACCGAAAAATTTATTGATCCTGTGGAGGCCTCGTTTATATTTTTACATTAAAAAGGCTATCTAGTTTTTGTTTTATAATGGAAGAGGAAAGCAACTGTGAAGGAATGTCAGTGGAGGAGAAAATTTGGAAAAAATAAAAAAATAAATTAATGACCATGGGACGTGACAACGTATTACGTAGAGTATATTTTAACTAGTGCGAACTAGTAAGAAAACAAAAATAAATTATGGAGAAAGTTTATGTATTTGGGCTAGTAAGCTTTCTCCTGAGTGGAGTATCACCCTTCAATCCAAGTATAGGGGAACCGTCAACTCCCAAACTAATCTTGTACCCATCTCCTGTCACACAGTTTAGTAATTCCGTAGGCTTGACACTTACATGTCAAACATCACCCAGCAACCAGCTGGTCAGTGTGGTGGATTGGTGGATGGAGAGCGAAAGCAGCGGTCACTACGAACCACTACAAAGTATTCCTGGAGTTCGGGAATCGTTGGACAATGGATCTTTGTACTTTCTCCCGTTTCGGAGGGAAGACATAATTTCGTCTGTCCATCAGGCACGGTATCGGTGTTCTGCGAGAAACCCAATGGGTACATATCTGAGCCCTGTGTTTCAAGTGAAAGCTGTGATCGACGAGCCATTTCAAGTATCAATAAAGTCTCCACAAGAACATTGGATTGAAGGTAATCCCGCTCTTCTCGAATGTGATGTGACAGCATCAGATCAAGCGCAAGCTTTGCCGTATACGAGGATCATTGCTTGGAAACAAATCGATCAATTCGGACACGAGCGAGAAATAACATTGGGAGATGATCCCAACTATGTTCTGACATTACCCCATGGAAATTTATTCATTTCGTATGCTCCACTACAACGGTTATACGTTTGTGTGGCCCAAAATACCCTTAACCACCAAGTGAAAGCAAGCCAGCCATTTTTATTCAAATCCATCAAACCTTCTCAACCTATTCCTTTATCCTTGGTACAGCCGCAACCTTTTCCTAGCAAAATTGTATCTGAAGTTGCCCATGACTTGGTATGCTTAACGGCATCCCATCCTTTGCCAATTTGGCGCTGGGAGCAACGTCGAGGGAGAAAGTGGACACCTATCGTGGGTGATCAAATTATCGGACCTTTGCTAAGACTGAGCATGGAGACCTTCCCAATCAACGGAACATATCGCTGTGAAGCTACAAATCCCTCTGGAACTGTATCTATCCAGTATTTTGTAAAATATCCAGAGAAACTTGTGCTTAGAATGACACCAAGTCGAGTTGTTGCATATTCTGGACAGAATGTGGAATTTTCTTGTACATCTAATCTACCTGGTGAAACAGCGGGAGATTTTGTGTAAGCACTCGCAATCCTTAATTCCTGTCTTCCTCTGAAAGCTTTTATGCCAAATTTATTTTATTATTTGTATAAATATTTCTCTTGTCACCATTTACGCCCAGATATTACCAGAATGGAAAACCGTTATTAGCTTCAAGCCGGGTAAAGATGTCGGGCGGCTTGTTAAAAATTATCAACGCTCGTCCTGAGGATCAAGGTGTTTACCAATGTTTCGGTGACAACAGCTCTGTCGCTTCTGCAGAGCTTATATTTCCTGGTTAGTTTACTTAACTTGTTGACACGCATTCTCTTCTAACTTTAAAAAACTGAACTACAATGTGTATTTTTTTTACTTGCATCCTGCAAAAGTATCACCACCTGAGCTGGTTCACACGTTTATCTCACAAAGCGTTACGCCCGGGCCATCCATTTCACTCAAGTGCTCTGCTTTAGGAAATCCCGCACCGGTGATTGCATGGTTCATTGACGACTTAATGGTCAGTAGTCGTGGAGAAAGTAGATTGGCCACCAAAAAGAAATATTTATGGGAGGGACAAACCCAGCAAAGCCGCTTTCACATTTCTGGCGAAAGCAGAATCAGTTCGAGCCCTTACTCCAAAGAAGTCGTAAGCTTCTTGAACATATCCTCAGTTCAAGTGGAAGACAGTGGGATGTATAAATGTACAGCTGCTAATATTGTCCGTGCCGTTAGCCATTCAGCAAGACTTAACGTTTACGGTAAGTTTTTTAGAAACTTTTTCTTCATAAAAGGTGCTAAAGCAGAGATGAACAAGAGACAAGAACATCTCTTTGAAAGGTAGCATCAAAATTGAATAATATTTTATGGTTGTCTACATCACTAAAGTCCTGCACACCTCTGCTGATATGCTTTTTTCGCCTGCCATTGACATGATCAAACTTTAATAGCTTTCTACTCTCCTCGTTTTCCTTTCTAAGGTGGCATATTTGTAAGGGAAAGTGTGGGCAAGTCTGTTACCTACGCTCACGGGGAAACTGTCTATATCCCATGTCATTACGGAGGCTATCCCGTGGATAAAATAATTTGGCAGAAAGACTCGAAAAATCTTGTTTCCCCGGAAATCCCTGAGAATAATCCAGGTGATCCGAGGTTTTCCATGTTTGCCAATGGCACCCTTAAAATTTCCGATGTATCAGCGGATGGTGCTGGCGGATCATACTCAGACAAAGGCCGCTATACCTGTGTCATTTCAAATAGGAAAGGAGAAGTTGCTTCCGGCTCAGTCAGTGTTAACGTTTTACGTAAGTACTTTCTTTTGCATTACGTTCCCATGAAACACTTAAAATATTAAAACGAAAAAAGGCTTACTCTTTATTTTTATCTCTAGACCCCCCACAAATTTCCCCATTCAAATTTGAACAAGTTCTTGTCGAAGGGCAAAGGACGTCTGTGCTTTGCAACGTTATTTCGGGGGATCTTCCAATAAATATTTCCTGGCTAAAAGACTCTCAGGTTATATCATCCCATCTGAACGTGACAGAGAGCAGGGCCAGGTTTCTCAGCGTTCTTGCTTTTGATGAGCTCCACGAGTCCCACTCTGGCGAGTATACCTGCGTTGCAGAGAACCCAGCCCGCGTTGTTACACAATCTGCTACGCTACTAGTTCGAGGTAAAACTGGCGACAAACGCCAATCTAAACTTAAGTTGTCACAGAGATTTTCATTTCGGTACAGTGTTGAACACTCCATTAAACACTTTCACTACTTCTGTTCTTCAGAAAAGAAAAAAACGCTAGATTTTCCATAGATTTTATCATGCGTTGTCATGTTTTATGCTTCCTACAGTTCCTCCAAAATGGACAAAAGTGCTAGAAAACACAAAAGCGGTGGCAGGAACAGATATCTTGTTAGAATGTCACTCGAAAGGTGTGCCGTCACCAAATGTAACATGGTTTCGGGGTAAATCAATACAAAACAATTTGCTTCCTTATACTTCATACTGTTGACAGAATAAATAATCAAATTTTTGCAGATTCCTCCATAGGCAAAATTCAAATAGAGAAGGCCAAAACAATCAATCTGAATAGCGGAGTTTCACTTCAAATTCGGAATGTTCTGGAATCGGACCAGGGTGTGTATATCTGTCAGGCTGAAAATGGGGTAGGTGGACCTCCAATCATCCAACAGGCCAAACTCGATGTAATAAGTAAGTGATTGTAACGAGAAAATGGCAAGAGAAAAATGCATATTAAGATTTTGTTTACATTGGCCATTTTATTTTCTCTCTTTGACCCTTTTTTTCTGTTTCAAGTTCCTGCCAAAATATCCGGTAGCGAAAAGGCTGGCTCCGTCACAGTAGCAGAAGGAGCGTCGGCCCAGCTTTCTTGCCAAATTCGAGGAGATGGACCGCTCCAAGTTTCGTGGAACAAGGACTCGTCAGTTGTGCTCCTTGACTCGGCAGCCTCAGACCAAAGAATTTTGCAAAAGATCAGTCAAGTGAACTCGTCCATGATCAGAGCGGAATTGAAGATTGAGTCTAGTGAGTTGGCAGACTCGGGGATTTACGAGTGCGTAGCTAGCAATCAGTACGGGCGAGATGAGAAAAAAATTCAAGTAGAAGTGAAAGGTAAAACGAAAGGAGACTTTTCCACAAGAATGAGTTTTTATATGGGAAGAAAATACATATCATTTTTTTTTCTTTTCTTCATGTGTTGAGTAGCAAGGCCACTTTCCCCTGAGGATTTCATGGTGGAGGAAATTGGATCCAGGTTCATCCGCCTAAAATGGTCAGCATCTTTCCAACCAAAATTATCATTCAGCGACCCAATTACCCAGTTCCGGATAGCCTGGAGAAGGCTGGATGAGTCAACAAAACAGCTTTCCGCCGGATACAATTTAACGCTGGATGGAGATAGGAATTGGGCTTTGATTGAGAATCTCGAGCCCATCACGAATTACAGGATATGGATTTTCTCTTTGAACAAGATAGGGGAAAGCTTGCCTTCCCAGCCACTCCATGTATTGACTCTTGCAGAAGCCCCCTCAGGGCCTCCTTTAAATTTAACTGCTGTCCCAGTGGACCCCAAGTCAGTACTGGTTGAATGGAAACCACCAGAGGTGACGAAACAGCATGGCACCATTATAGGCTACTATGTCACTGCATCACAACAGGTTCCCATGGGACTGCAAAATGTGACTGTCGATGTAAAATTCGCAGAAGAAACTAAGCTCATCGGACTCAAGCCTCATTCCCAGTACAGAATTTGTGTGAAAGCATACAATAGTGCAGGAACTGGACCACCTAGCCCGTTTTTGTTTATTCAAACTCCGGAAGGAGCGCCAGATGCAGCCCCGAGGGCTATAAAGTGTGAGCCGTTGAGTCCTAAAAGTGTCCAAGTTTCCTGGGAACCCCCACCAGAAGAAAAACAGAACGGACACATCATTGGTTACAAAGTGAGTTACCTAAGTTTAGCTGGTGAAGAGGCTGGAGAAAAGCCGGAAGTGAAAAAGACAAGCAACCGAGAAACAACTTTGCACGGATTACAAAGCTGGACTAAATACAGAGTGAAAGTTCTCGCGTACACGGTCAGTGGTGAAAGCATTCAAAGTGAAATGGTAGAGTGTACTACGGAAGAAGATGTGCCTGGTCAAGTGACAGATATCAAGGTAATTTCCTCTGGAGCTCAGTCGGTAGTCGTTAGTTGGTTGCCTCCACTCATAAAAAATGGACGAATAACAAAGTTCATTGTATACTGGACGTCAGATCCAGACTCTGTAGTGAATGAACGTATTGTCGGGGCAAGAGATAACGACGAGAGTGAATACGTTCTGGAAATTCGAGGGCTCAGAGAAAATAGCAAAAATACAGTGTGGATTGGTGCTTTTACCGCGGCAGGTCCTGGAAAGGTGTCAAAGCATGAAAGTGTTTATGTGAAGCCTCCAGTTATTCCTCGAATTGCAAGCTTTCCGGTAGTGAAAAATGTTGTTTCAGGACAAAGTGTGAAGCTCCCTTGTCGTAGTTTTGTAATTGGAGAAAGCAAAAGTTCTTGGTTCAAAGATCTAAATCCCGTTGAGTTAAGCAACAGGAGGAAACTTGAGAAAAACGACACTTTGCATATTACCCGAGTGAAAGATGAAGACGAGGGTGGGTACAAGTGTAGGGTTGAAAATGATCAGGGCTCAGAGGAAATCATCCATAAAATTGTTATTTCCAGGCCGCCTGGAAAAGTAAATATTGCCGTGGGCTATGTGACCCATTCGAGCATTCAAGTACACTGGGATGTGCCAAAAATCTCAAATCCGGAACTGACAGGGTACTTGTTAGATTGGAGGATGGCTGGGACGTTGCAGTGGGCGACTGTAAAAATACCAAGAATCCATCAGAGTCATATATTTGAAGACTTTAGGTGTGGGAACAAGTACCAGTTTAGGGTTGCGGGAGTGAATCCGATTGGCCGGGGAGATTTTTCAGATGTTCTTAGCACACAAACGTTTGGGACCAGGCCAGACGATAAACCAAGGCTGACTGAAATTCTGGACGGAAACGGGACTATGATAAGGATTGACTTGAGTCGCTGGCCCGATGGTGGATGTCCATTAAAAAATGTCGTTGTCGAATACCGGAAAGTGAACGGCTCTTCTTGGGCAACTCTTGGAAATAGACAAAACGGAAGTCGAGTATGGACACTCAGTACAGAGCTCAATCAACGGTACGAATTTCAAGTGAAAGTTGTCAATGATGCCGGAATCGTATCACGACGCTTCTCTGTTGAAAGCCATTCAGACTTTTTCAAAAACTACGCAAAAGTCATGGAAAGAGTTGAAGGTGAAAGATCTAATGAAGGAAGCAACATCGTACCTTTTTACTCTGATCCTCACGTTATCGTTCCTATAGCAAGCGGCGTTATTGGAATCGTATCACGACGCTTCTCTGTTGAAAGCCATTCGGACTTTTTCAAAAACTACGCAAAAGTCATGGAAAGAGTTGAAGGTGAAAGATCTAATGAAGGAAGCAACATCGTACCTTTTTACTCTGATCCTCACGTTATCGTTCCTATAGCAAGCGGTGTTATATGCACGGTAGCAGCGGCTGTTTGTCTTCTTATGATTCTTATAAAGCGATCAAACGTTCGGAAACTTGAGCAGCAAAGAGCGAGGGATTCCAGTGAATGGAAATTTTGCGGTGGTGTCGCTCGACATAATAGCCAACAAAGTTGGCTAAGTAGTTCGGCGGGGTGTCAAGACAAATGTAGCCCTTGGAGACTTAACCGATACTGGAGGAATCACAGAGAGCACTTCAATTTATGCGACGCTTAATAGCACAAAACCGATTCCAATGACAATCCGGGACAATACTGTGAGGCTGCGGAGTTTTGACGGGTTTGATAACTATGACGCCCCGCCTATGATTTCACCATCTGAAGAGAGTCACTACCATCCAATGCCACCTGGATTTACTGGGCCTTCAAAGAAGAAAAGGAGAAAAGGTAGCCAAAATTCCATGGATGTTCCCATACAGCAAGGTACTTTTTATTATGTCATATTCATACTGAAGAGTATATGTGTACTAATTAAATTTTTTAGCTGAGTTATAAAATGTTTCCTCTGATTTTAAGCAATTTCGTGCCAAGTAGAGTTTCCATCTCGTATCGAACCTCCCCAGGAGTTTCGAAACGAAGCTGATTCTTCGTCTGCATCACAACTACGCCGAGTTTCCGTTCCATCTGCTTATCAACAACAAAATGGAGATAGAATCGCGTCACCTACTGGAGGTGACGAGTTGTACCATGACTACTCCTACCCTTATCACCAATTTCCTGTCGGTGGAATGACGTCCTCTTCTTCAGGAGAGATTCTGCACCCCCGCATGATCCTTGCAGGCAACAGTAGCACGCTTAAAAAGTCTGTAAGAAAACAGAAGGAATCCAATGATCATCCTATTTCAGGAAAACGGGTGAGTAGGGATGCGAACGAGTATTATTAGATGTTACATAAAAAGAAAGAAAAAAACTGCTTCATGTGCCTTACAAACTTTCTCTTAAACTGCTACACACAATTTAACCCATACAATACAGATTTTAATAATGTGTACAAAACCTATAACAATGATGAAAAAATAAAACGGAGAAAGCACGCCACAGTTTCCCTTTACTTCCAAACACACTTCATTCTTTTCTCTTTTACTTGTCTACTCTGTCACAATGGAAACATCATCTTTTGTCAAAACATAATCAGATTGTCACCAAATCCATTTTTCGACGAGATTTTTTTACTCTTTCCTGTCAAATTGTGTTACGTAGACCACTCCAAAAATAAAAACTATTGTTGGAAGGACAAGACACACACGTGTCTCTCTCAACTCTGACAATCCACTTTTTTTAGTTGATGTCATCGGCCTTCGTAACACTCGCTTGTCAGCTGCCATTTTCTCTGAAAATGATGCTGATTGGATGTACGACGCTTTTGAAACACTACGGAATTGAACGTGACAAATTCCTTACTTTTTTTCTACACAAAGTATGCTTTCTTTTTTTCCTACCGAAGGCACTTTTTTTACGAGAGAAAAAAGTAAGTTTTCCTCGCCTTGACTTTGCTACTTTTTCTGCTGGGGAAAGTAAAAAAAGTGCTAACTAGTTGATCACCGTGTAATCATAGTCAACTCTAATCATACTTTAATCTCCTCATCAATTCCTGTTAGCTCGTATACATCTTTGAAGGAAGTAACAACAAGTTTGTTTCCACTGCATTTTGTATTAAATTTCATCCACATACATCCCGGTATATGTAGTCTGACGGAAATAAAGAAAATAACGAAAGCCGACTACATTTTTGACAGTAAAAGTCATGAGTGAGAGTCAAAGATCGTGAGGGTTGGGGGACGAGTACCTGCTACGTGCGTGGTTTCCAATTTTGTAGTATCTTTTGAACGTGCCCAACCGTTTCCAGAGAAAGTAGAGAAAGCAAAGAGTGAGAAAATAGTAATAGTTGTTATTTTCAAGACTGCACGAACAAAACCTCAAGTAAATATGGATAAAAACTATAAAAAACGTATCATACTTTTAATCAACTATAAAACAAGTTGGCATACTCGATTGCCTTCCTAATACTGGTGAAAGTAAAAGAGTGTAAATTTCGATCATGAAATGTTGCAGCCTATGTGGAACAGCTCTTTTGTCCACAACAAACCGACGTTATCACCTATGAATTATATATAGATGTAAAGATATGTATAAAATGTATAGGAAGTAGGACAAAACATCAATAAAAATGCAAACGATGCTACTAAAAAACTTTTCTTTTCTGCAACCTACAGCAAATCCAATTTATTGGAAAATACAGTTTACTCTCATGCGGAATAGCGTGCAGTTTTTTTGTGGTCCAGTGGCAGTATTCACAGTGCAACCAAAATACGAGTGTAACTTTTACAGCCAAAAATATTCTTTTTATGATATCCTACGATGTCGCACCATTTCGGGCAATAAAAATTCCACGAAATTTTACTATTCTATATTGGGATGCCTTGGTGACTATTTTCACTCGCTTTCTCTTTCCGTTCAGATTTCTATTCCGTCGAGCTGTCAACCATGCGTGTAGCTATTATTTAATCAATTTTACTTGCATGTCTGTGTACTTATGTCTAATCCTAATTTATTTTTTGCTGGGTAAAAAAAGATGAACTACGAAAGTCGAATTTCAGATGTAGATTCAATTTGAGCCATTACAAAACCGAGATTACCACTTTTCCTTGGCATCACTCCAAACATAATGATTTCATTAGATTTTCTCGTCGAACGTCAAATTATTTTCTCTCTAGGTTCTCTTTGCACTAGTGTGCAATGCTCCATTATGAGACCCATGCACCAAAGTGATGTACAAACCATTTTCATGCGAAACACTCTTTGGAGCGAGGAACAAGCCACAGCCTGTACTCATCCCGTTTATTTTCATAAAGCTGGAGCAACACGTGCTTTGCATTTTTGTACAAAAATCCGAGAATTTCATTAGATTTTCGGTTGAAATTGGAGTGGAGGACGAAAGCTACACAATTTAAGCACGCAAGATTTACCGGGACAAAACAGGAGTAGAGGCAAATGGTTGCCACAAAGATGACGAGTTTATGGAAAGGTTAAAATTCAATTTTCTTTTGCGATAAAACCAAAATCATCAAGTGAAAACAGTTGTGGCCGTGCTTAATGATTGAACAAAAATGTGCTCGCTTTTACGTGGTAAATTCTTGGCATATGACGTGTTATAATGTAAAATTGAGAAATGTATCGATTCACTCTTTGAATTTTATAAAGAAATCTCAAGTAGTTAAAATCGATTTGGGTTTAGCGTGAATGATA
>VICI01003122.1:0-14196 GCA_019593645.1 Akabosia matsudoensis | reverse complement strand
ATGAGCGAGCTCATACACGCTTGGAAAAGTATGAAAAAGAAGGATAGTAAAAGTGAGGATTCCATGGGTTTGTGCAACTACATGTTTACGAAAATGATGAAGGATGAACATTTTAAGCTATCCATACTACATATTATGAATCTGACCGTAACACATAATGAAGTACCTCAATTGATGAAGACAGCTAAAATCATTCCGATACCTAAAAATACCAACATGCAAACTCCCAGTGACCTTCGGCCAATATCCATCCTGCCTGTTATAAGTAAAATTATGGAAAAGTGTGTGTATCTTGAACTGAGGAAGCATGTCCTAAAAAATGACTTACTCTACAACAAGCAATTCGGTTTTAGACCAGGCCACAATACAGAACTAGCTGAAATTTACTTATTTAACCAAGCGAGAGATGCTATGGCTAATGGAAATAGCTATGCTGTTGTACAGCATGATGTTAAAAAAGCCTTCGATACGGTTGACAGGGATAGATTCTTTAAAAAACTTGACTTTCAATACAACATCAACCCAGCCTGGTTCAATGCATACATGGATGGTAGAAACCAATACGTCTTGTGCAATGGAGAAAAATCCAAGACGTTATCAACAGTCAGATCTATTGTGCAGGGTGGAACATTAAGTGGATTGGCATACAGTATGAATGCTGGTGATATGTTTACAAAGTTAAATCATGCAGAGTTGGTCTTATTTGCAGATGATAGCCAGACCTGTATGGAAATAAAAAGAGATGCAATAGAAAGTGATACAAGTATACTACAGGGTGAATGTGATGAGCTAGAGAAATGGTTTATGGAGAACGGTCTTGAGATCAACGCACAGAAAACCAAGATTATTTATCACACGAAAGCCAGACATAAAATTAACATTGACAAAAGTATAAGTGTGAGTGGATATCAGGTTGTGTGTAGTGAACAAGTGACTTCTCTTGGTCTAACCAAAGACAAGCATCTCAGTTGGCAAGCTCATGTTACAAATATAGCTAAGAAAGCAAACCGCACGCTATGGAAAGTAAAATCTCTATCTAAACTGCTCACACAAAAACAACTTAAGACTGCAATAGAATCCCTGGTTCTTTCACAATTGTACTACATGGCCGGTGTTTGGGGTGGAGCAACAAAAAAAACGCTACGTCCTGTTAACAAAATCATTAAACATGCGAAAAACATTGTGAAGTTTGCTAAGGACAGCACATCAAATAATATAGTTATGGACGAGAGAAATAAATATGAAGATTGGCTTTACATTGAAGAAATACACAAATATCGCAATGCTATACTATGCTATAACTCCATTAATAGTAACACCCCTGAACCGTTGTTGAAGTTAGTAAACAAAGAAGCAATAAGAAAAGTGAATACGAGAAGTGGTACTACGTATACTGTTGAAAGAAAGCTATGTATAACTGAATCGCAGTTTATTTACACAAAGTTATGGAACAGTATTCCTGAAAACATCAGAAATATAGAGCAATTAAATAAATTCAAAGTTCATATGAAAGCCTACATTCTTGATCAAAGACAAAGTGATAATGACAACAATGATGATGATGATGAACAAGATTTAGGCTTTGTGACTTTGTTTGTTTAATAGTGACATCGTGCAATAGTGAAAATGAAATCACATTCTGAATCAGCATAATATCCCTGGATAGGGGCGCTGATTTCCATCAATCAATCAATCAATCAATCAAGTACATTAAAAGTGCTTTTCGACCGTGTGGATCCTCAAGTGCGCTTTCAAATCAAACTTGGAGAGTCTAGATGAGAAAGCACGTCAGTTGGAGGAAAAAAGGGAAATAAAATTGTGCAATGTTTATTAATCACCCTGTTCATTGACTCCTTTCTATAGCGATAATATTTCACTCTACTTTGTAAATTCAGTAGAGGTAACATCAAAGAGAGTGAACGAACTTGATACTCGTTTCCTAAAATCTTGATACTAGCATGAATTTGAATCAAGATCATATGTCCATTGAAAAAGCGTCTCCAGACGCCAAGTACTGTCGTCTAGTTGTCTTCTTTCAATATTATTTTGACACCTTTTATTAACTATTGCGTAATAGTAGAGTTAACGGATCGAAATAAATCGAAGAAAAACTTTAAAGAGTTCTGGAGATTATAAATAATATTTCCCATCTATTTTTTATTCCCTCTACTGGCAATTTTAATCTTTTTGATTTTTACGTTTAAATTGTGCTTACCTTTGCTCTGCTTCGTGGCCTTGTCCCTGAGAACGTTGATCTGGTAAACTCGTCCGTACTTTTCAAAGAGGCCCTTCAGCTCGGCCTCATTCATGTGCTTTGGAATCTGGCCGACAAACATTTTGATTGAGTCTGGATCCGGCAACTCCCCAGCCTCCCCGAACGTGTCGCCATTTATCACTCTGTCAGGAAAACAAAACGTAAAAAATAAAAATAAATTTCAAAAAAAGAAACATGATCAGGATCAAATTACTTTTTTACTTTTTTACATGATCCATCAAACTAATTAATTTTATCCTTTTTCTCATTAATAAAACATGATGTAATTAATTAAACAAAAAGCCAGACTAGTTGTACGTGTGTTTTTTTTTTGTTTTTTGGGTATTGTTTTTCTCTCCCCGAAATTTAATTAGCGAAAGAGATTCTCATTTTGGGTTTCTGCCATGCCATAATGCAAACAGTCTAAATCCCCTGCTTGTCCCGATACGACACATTTTCATTTTCTCTGTGATGGGAGAGAGGAGAGCCAAGGAGCTTTACTGTAAAAACGCTAAAGAACGCCGGTGGCTTTAAATAATAACAGATTCTTTGAAGAATGGCGGGTGTCTAAAAAGAAGGCCAGGGTTTTTGAACAATGCCAGAGTCTTGAAAGGCGACCGGGGTCTCTAATGAAGGCCGGGGTATCTATGGAATGCCTGGATGTCCAATGAAGGCCGGGGCTTCCAATGAATGCTGTGATGAGTAAAGAATGGCGGGGACAATAAAGAATGCCCGAGGCAGTAAAGAATGAAGGGGTTTCCAAAGAACGAAGGGGTCTCTAAAGAATGAAGGGGTCTCCAACGAATGAAGTGGTCTCCAACGAATGAAGGGATCTCCAAAGATTGCAGGGGTTTTTAAAGTTTGAAGAGATCTCCAAAGATTGCAGGGGTTTTTAAAGTTTGAAGGGGTCTATAAAGTATGAAGGGGTCTATAAAGTATGAAGGGGTCTATAAAGTATGAAGGGGTCTATAAAGTATGAAGGGGTGTCTAAGGTATTAAGGGGTTTTTAAAGTATGAAGGGGTATCTAAAGAATGAAGGGGTTTCTAAAATATAAAGGGCTCTCTAAAGAATCAAAGGGTCTCCGAGTAATTGCAAGTTCTTTAAACAATCTCCGATTCTTAAACGTCCGACAAGGTCCCTGAAAAATAACGGGGTTTCTAAAGAATCCTGAAACCCCTAAAAAGTATTCAAGAACCTGTAAGAAATGCAGGGATCTCAGCCTAACCCAAGTCGTAAATGCAAACGGATAATCTTGCCACATAAATTTTGCACTTGTGCACATAAAACAAAATCAAAAGTTTAAATTTCCCGGGGATTTTCTTATTGCCATGGAAATCAACATAAAAAACTCAAATTCTCTGCAGAGGCTGCTTCCTTAAGGTTTTAAGGAATGCTTAAGGTCTGGTTTCATTGTGCAGACGTATTAACGACTTATATATCGCCCTGGCGTTATTTACAAGCTTTGCGGTATTTTGATCTGACACAAAAGTAATCCTAGCCCGAAANACTTATATATCGCCCTGGCGTTATTTACAAGCTTTGCGGTATTTTGATCTGACACAAAAGTAATCCTAGCCCGAAAACTGGTAAATATATGAACTGGCACGGCTTGATAACAAAATTATATTTCGCTCCTGTTGCTCTCACAGTTAATAAAAAAGCCCAGCAAAAGGCTTGTTTACAGATGCAATACATCATTTTTCCTTTTCTCTTTTTTCCCGGATCCTATTCAATTTTTTTCTATCTCCACATCCAAATAAAGCCTTCAATTTCCTTGTCGTCATTACAAAAGGCGACTCTGGGAAAGGCAATGACGAAAAAAATGGATCGATAGGGAACAAAAAATTATGTACAGGGTGGTTCATAAACATCTTCCTTTTCAATAATTTCTTTAATTTCTCATTTTATTGTGTTTCTATCAAGTCTCAAGTCAGTTTCAATCAGTTCAAAGCTTGAAGCGCAGTTAGGGATCCAAACGGTCGACAACCTTTGTAAAAATGTAATGAACCGAATAGACTGGATCGATAGGGAACAAAAAATGTTTTACGCCTGATGGTTTCTAAACACATCCCTTAGTATTAATTTTTTTTCTCAATTTATTGTCTGTTTGTATCAAGTTACAAGCCAGTTTTAATGAGTTCAAAGTTGGAAGCGCAGTTTAGGATCCGAACAGTTGACAAGCATTTTTTGAATTTAATGAAAAAAATAAACTGGATCGGTAGTGAACAAAAAATTTTATATGCAAGGTGGCCCATAAAGACCTCCGTATTTAATAATTTTATTTCTTTTCTCAATTTATTGTCTTTCAATCAAGATTAAAGCCCGTTCCAATCAGTCCAATATCTCTGAAACTAACGATCTAAGAAGAAAATTTTAACCGCAAAATTTGTCAAGTTTTTGTCCTGAGCAAATTGGCTAAAATTTACAAAAAACGGAAATTTTTTTTTAAAGATGTATTTCGAGCAAGGATTTAACCGAAGGTCAGTTTGGAAGGGTGTGATGCTTTTGGACCGCCCTGTATATTAAAAAACGTCCAAGATTATGTTTTATTTTACCATGATGATGACCCAGTTGTAATAAATTTTGTAGAGGAAAAAACGGAGACGAACACAAGATACACAAAAAGATAACAAATTTTTGGGCTTCCGTTTTCATCCAAAATGAAAAAAAAAACTTTTTTGTTGGTCTAAAACCACTAAACACAAAAACCGAAGAAAAAAGTCACCGAAAAAGTAAATAATATCTTTTGAATGGAGATACAGATGGAAATGCACACTATTTTCGGGTCCAGCAAGACACCCACTCACACTATTTACTTCCTGTAAGCGCACATTTTGTTCTACACGAGGGACAAGAAAAAAAATGTTGGAAACAGGGTGTTGGTTTTACACAAACTGTCAAACAAACTGGAATCAAAAATTTCAACTTTTTTATCTTTTTAAAAAAACAGAAGGGTCCGCTGATTTCCATATAAATGACCACTGTCCAATCAGACACCAACACTTTTTATTTTCTGGTTGTGGCACTTACGATTCTACACGGGAGACAAAGACAAGAATAAATGTGGGAAATTGAGTGATTCTTGAACAGAAAATGTCACAAATAAACCGGAAACACGGAAATCAATACTGTCAGATTTTTCTTCTTTGTTAAAAAACAAAATGCTGAGGGTCGTGTACGTAATAATTTTTGTACAGGGTTGGTCATATACAACAAGTTTTACTAACGAAAATGTTTTGTGCCCCGTCACATGAATTTTAGCTCAGTTTGACTTGGAAGCGCACTCGAGGATCCACACGGTCGACAAGCACTGTTTGATATACCTTTTGTATCCAGAAACTGGATATCTCTGATATACACGACCTTTGACAAAAACTCAGTATCATAAAAGTTCTTAACTTTTTAGTTCTGAACCAACTGGTCGAGAGAAAACAAAACTTGTTATTTTAAGCACAAATTTTATGAATATAAACCAGATATTGATAGTGCAATGTTTTTGAAGCACCCTGTACAAAAATTTAAAAAAAAGGTGTAGTTAAGGTTCCAAGGAAAAGAAAAAACATTTCGTCAATCTTGAACCTCTTCTGGAGGAAGACTGACGAAACAAACAAAAAAAAAAAATGTTGGAAAGAAAAAAGATATCCTGACTTTGAATAGTTTTGTTGAAACAAGCTACTGCTTGACTTTAGAATTGACAGACCTGTTTTATTTCAAACGTGTGGGGATTGTTTTTTTTTTAAATAAAACAAAGCCAGAGAAATAACCAAACTCGTCTATAAAAGTCAGGCCGTACAAAGTCCAAAAAATTATTCTTGGAGTTATGAAAGTATCTTTTTTCGAAAATTAAAAGGAGAGGATATTTTATGACGAGATGGTAACTTGTCTATAGCAGCAGCTTGTTCAAGGACCAATTACATTTTACGAATGGCAAACTCTTTGGAGGTTGTCTAAATTACGAGAGTCTTTCATAAGGTAAAGATATCGGAACTTGTTTGTAGCAGCACCGTGTAGAAAGTACAAGAGATACGTATTTATTTATCTGAACAAATTGTGAATTTAAAAAATAGGGAGATTTGTTTATATTCAAGGCGAGTGGCTTTTGTAACGAGATTGCAACTTGTCTATAATACTATCCTGTACAAAGTACAGACGATGTATTTATACAAATTAAACGTGAACTCGAAACAGATGTTTGTTAATTTTCGTTTCAGTTTCTTTTATAACCGAATTGCAACTTGTCTATAACAACGCCCTTTACAATGCACAAAATACATATTCAAAGAAATTTATAAATGCGAATGAATATACGTAAATTTAAACACTTGGATTTTTGTAATTTTCAAGTCGAGTATCCTTAGCAACAACTCTAAAACTTGTCTATAACTGCACCTTGTACAAAGTACAAACTATGTATTTATATGTTAACTAATCGTGAACTAACAAACAGTCAGATATGTTGATTTCTCAGTATGAGGTGCTTTTTTAACGAGATTGCAGGTATTTTTCAGAAAAAAGTCTTTTAAAAAAGCGATTATGCGTGCTCAGGAGCGCCTTGTTTTTTCGGATGAGGCTTCAGTGGCAGAGCAAGTTAAACTGATAACTCATCATTTCATGGAAGATGTGCGAGGAACGGAAGCATTCTCTACAAAATACTTTTAAAATATATTCATCTTGCCTCTATTTTTTCCTCGGATGGTTAGAACAAATAAACTCTCGAATCCATTCATGACTGGGCATATGGTGAGCCATTAAAATGAACCGTAAACAACAAAAACAGCCAACAGCGCCTAGAGACGACCGTAAGTCGTTTAAAGAACGCCAGGGTCTATAAAGATCACCAGAATGAGGGGAAAACTTAATGTTTAAAAACTGCGGCCGGGCAAAGAAAGGCTATAAAGAATTCAGAGACGACCGTAAATCCTTTAAAGAACGCCGGGGTCTCAAAATATCACCAGAATGAGGAGACAAATATGTATATTTAAAAAACTGGCAGATGTAGAAAGGCCAGAAAGAATGTAGAGACGACCGTAAAGCCCTTAATGAACGCCGGGGTCTCCAAAGAGTACAAAGATGAAGATAAAATAATTAATACAGTTTAAAACTATGGCGGGTTTAGAAAAAACAAGTAACAAATGAGCTTGATATATAAAAGATTGGTATTTCGTGCACCGTAAATTCTGCAAAGATAGCCGCGGCTAAGATGGGAAGCAATAATGTAGGTTTTACCAGGTTTTTAGATTTTTTGAAATGAAAATTCAAAATGTTTTCGATTTTTAAGAAATTATTGCCGGTTTTTCTAGCTGTCGCCTGGTTTTTCAAATAATCAGCCGGATTTGTTTGAATTATTGCCCAAATATTATTGATTTGGCCGGATTTGACCCCTGCTGTTTAAAATTTAGCGCCGTCCTTTTTAAAAAAATTAGCGCCAGCATTTAAAAAAATTATCACCGGGCTTGTTTCGAAATATCATCGGCATTTTTCGAATTAAAACCGTATATTTGAAAATCATGGCAGGATTTCTTTTTTAAAAAATTATCGCCGGTGGTTTCTAAATTATTGCCGGTATTTTTTTCACCGTTTTCCTCACCCGGGCGTTCTTTAGATACGTTACGGTAAATTTTTATTTAAAACATGCACACACATGGATCTACTTTTCTTGTAAAATATAGACGAAAAAAAATTCTTCTTGAGAAAAAAAAACCAGAAAGATTTAGTATGCAAATTTTTTTTTTATTTTTCTTTTTTTCTTTTTCGCAGCCATGTGGCTTTTTAAAGTCTTTTGCTCGTTGACGTTCGAAGCAAAAAGATTTATTCGCCGCGGGTCTTTGTTTATACAACCCAAAAGTCAAAATCTTTATCTTTTTTTTTGAGAAACATCTTTGCTCAAAAGTCAACAAAATAAAGCTTGAGAAAAAAAAGGAAAAAAAAAGTATCGTCGTCGTGCGTCAATGGAAGAAATCTTGGATTTGCATATTTCGCTGTCTTTATGTTTTTGTTTCTTGAGCGGGATTTTTCAAATTTATTTTTACGGAAAAAAATATGCGGTAGATTTGGAGGAAAGCGGTTAACAATACCCATCAATAAAAAAGGCAGGATTATTTTTTTTTAAGTGCGGGTTTTTTGAAATATGTTTCACGGTTGAAATCCCTGTCGTTTTATATACGACAAATGCCGCCGAGTGAAGGTAAATTTGTGCAGGGTGGCTTATTAACATCTCCCCGTTTCTCGTAGATGATTTATTGTGTTGACGCATTATGTACAGGGTGATTCAAAAAAATAGTCCCATTTATCATCTCATGTACAGGGTTATTCAAAACAAATTTTCTCCATTTATTTTCCTCTGTACAGGGTTATTTAAAATAGTTCTCCATGTTTTTTTCTCTACAGGGTTACTCAAATACTTCTCCCTATTTATTTTCTTCTTTACAGGGTTATCCAAATCTTTCTCTTTATATACTTTCTTCTATACAGGGTTATTAAAATAGTTCTCCCTATTTATTTTTTTCCGTACAGGGTTATTCAAAATATTTCTCCTAATTTCTTCCTTTTGTATATTAGTTCTCAAAATATTTCTCCGCATTTATTTCGCTCTGGACAGAGTTACTCAAAATATGTCTTCCCACCAAGATTTGCATGCTATTTTTTTCATTACCATTTGGAAGCGCACTTGCGGATGCACACGGTCGACAAGCTTTTTTAGATTTGTAGCAATAGAAGAAAAATTCAGCCACAAAAATTGTGCGATATTTATTAGCCTGATTACCGAAACAACTCTACACAATTTTTTTTCTATATCTTATCATACTAAGGTAACCGTCTTGTATTTCCTGTTCTCTCGTGACTCGCCTATAGTTTTATATTTTTTCTCTGGACAGAGTTACTCAAAATATGTCTTCCCACCAAGATTTGCATGCTATTTTTTTCATTACCATTTGGAAGCGCACTTGCGGATGCACACGGTCGACAAGCTTTTTGAGGTTTTTAGCAATAGAAGAAAAATTCAGCCACAAAAATTGTGCGATATTAATTAGCCTGATTACCTAAACAACTCTACACAATTTTTTTTCTATATCTTATCATACTAAGGTAACCGTCTTGTATTTCCTGTTCTCTCGTGACTCGCCTATAGTTTTATATTTTTTGTGCAGGAATGTTTACGCTTAAAACATGCGTTTTTTGGCGTTCAACCATCAGAAAATTTGCTGCAGCTCACACCTAGCGGGCCATTCATGAAATATAATATTTTTTTCAGCCAGACGAAAAAAAACTTTTTTTTCTTCCTTACGCCACTCTTCCGAACAAGATGACAACCGAGACTACGTGCTTATCACTAAAAACAAGTCTTATCTTTAGAAATAACTGCCTATTTTTCCCCTTTTATCTTTTTATTTTTATAGCCAAGAGAGAAGAAGAAGAAAAAAAAACTTTTTTTATGTTTTGCTAGGGGACTACTGACTACTTTCCTTGTGAGCTATTGAATGACTTGAATTTATTATCTAGTTTTATTTTACGGCTCAAAACTTTTACCCCTTACGAGCATGCAGACATGGCCATGGTCAAAACTATGGTCTGGTCATAACTGGCTAAAACGGGTTTTTAGAGAATTGGTTAAAAAAACAATTCACACGTCCTGGTTTCAAACGGCTAATATATATCAAAGCATATTTCTGTAGACTGTTCTAAAAGTCATTATTTTGCTTGTGTAATTTTTATTTCTGGAGAAGTAACGGATACTTACCAATTTTGACCGTGTGTTACCCAATTTGACCATGTATTAACTATCTTGACCGTTTTTCTATGCTGACCGTTTTCAGTTTAGACTGTTGTTCATCTTGATCGTTTTTAAATTTTGACCATTGTTTATTTGGACCGTTTGTAAGTTTTGACCGTTGTTTATTTTGACCGTTTTCAAATTTAGACTGTTATTTTTTGTGACGGTTTTTAAATTTTAGTCTTTTGTTTATTTTGATAATTTTTTAATTTTGACATTTTCCTATTTATACCGCTTTATATTTTTCTATTTAGACTGTTTTATTTGAACCGTTTTGTAATTTTGACCGTTATTTAGTTTTGACTGTTGTGTATTTTGGTCGTTTTTCTATTTGGAACACAATTCCTGTTTAGAAAGTTTTCCCCCATTGTGGTTTTGCATTTGCCCATTTCCGCCGTTCTCCCCATTTTCAACGTTTTCCTCCTTTACGCATCTTTTACCCGTTTTGGATCCACCGGACTGCGGGTTTTTTCCATTAGCCACCTCTGCCTGAAAGTAACCCGTTGACATCTCCATTCCAAAAACTTTTTTGCAACTTCCTCCCAGCGACATTTCTTTTCTTTTTTCTTATGTGTCCACGTTTGATCCGAACAAATCTTTATTGCCTCGACAAGAAAAGCCATAAAATAAAAAAACTTTCTATCCCTCGCTTTCACCGGGTACTATTTTTTAAAAGAATAATTTCAAAAGTTTATTTTTCTCTTTCTCTTTAAGAAAAAAACGGAAATTGACACGTCTACCCATTTTGTATCAATAATCCTGTTTAAAGAAATGACAAATGGCGGGAAATATTTTAACTTTAGCGCCAGTGAAAATTGAATATAAATTTTTAAGAGAGTTTTTTCCAACGGCGAATAAGTGATAAAAAGTAATACAAGGTTTCCCGCCGGGAACCATTTCGTGTTGGACGAAACGACCAAATAAAAAAGCGAATGTTGTTGAGTGGAAGTAGACAAAAGCCGCGAATTTTATTTTTGGTTTTATTTGGCGGGAAAAAGAGAGTAGACATCAGTCTGGATTATTATCCTCTGCGGACTGTTGACATGACAATCTCATTAATAATTTTAGCGAGGAAATAGGTTGGGGAAAAGCCACGAGAAAATATAGATATTATTTTCTGATACAGAGCAGTGCCGTAGACATAGGCCTGCTGGGCTTGCTACCGCGTGGGCCGGCAGAGAAGTTTCTTGAGCTACTGTATTATTGAGAAAAGTGATAATGACCGATGTCGCAAGTACAAGCCCGCCAAACCGTACTCCCTGGCGGGCTGGGACTTCCAAGAGTCTATTTTTGCTGTTCAGGTTTGATGGAGAGTAGTGACGTTGACACAGACCTCCTTGGCATTTTAGTGGACGGGCCGCGAGAGGAATATTTTGGGTCGCGATTAGTTAGAGAAATGATTATGACCAATGTCGCAAGTACAGGCCCGCCAAACCCCACTCCCGGGTGGGTCGGGATTTCTAAGAGTCTATTTTCGTAAGTCTGGCTGCGCATCTAAATTTTGTGGATAAGCCAGATTGTTGAATGCGTAGGCCAAAATGCTTCAAATTTGGTCGCTTGAGGTCCAGCATCTTGCAGAAACTAGTATTTAAATAGAAATTACAGCTTAGTATAGTTAACCACTAGGTCACTAGGGGCAAGCATCTTGTGAAAATTGTTTTTTTAAATAATTGGTTAGTTTAGTCCAAAGTTTACTCGCCAGAGGCCAGCATCTCGTATATAGTATTATTGACATAGGTTAACTATAGTTTAGCATCTAGCCACCAGGTGGCAAGTACAACGTTCCAAAGTCTCTCTAATAAATGTTCACTATTGTTCAGCATTTGCCCGTAAGAGGACCGGAACTTAACAGCAATTTTTTTAAATTAACACTATGAAGTTTACAATCTTGCCACCAGGGGGACGGAATTCAAAAGACTCATTATGCTGCAGGGCCTGCAGGTTGAATCCTTGCTGCGGCACTGTTTACTACTAACGTTCATACAATAATATTTCCTGCTTTCACCGAAAGGGGCCCGGGAATTTATCCCTACGGGCCTGCTACCTTTGACACTTTCCTTGAAAAGGAAGTTGTCCTTTTTTTGTGTCAATCCCCAAAACCTGCCGTCGGTTTCATTCTGTCACCAGTCGGACAATGGACAGGTCCAAATGTAAGCGGAAATTACCAAAAAAGTACCAAAAAAAGCTTTCTCTGGCGTATCTGGAAATGGCCCCTCTCGAAAGCTTTCCTTGTAAGTAATTACAGACGTGGCTCTAGATTAGGGAAATATACTGCTTTTCTCTTAATTAACAATCTTGTTTTAATTAAGCCGCCAGGTTATTTTATTCTCTCTTTGCAAGGAGAAAGCCAGAACCACACAAAAGAGAAAAACCTGTTCAAAAGAGAAAGAGAGAGAGAGAGAGATTGTGGCTCGGATTTACTTGTAAACAAACACAGAGAATGGCTCGGGATATTGACAGGGTATCAATTACAAGAATCGTGTTGAACAGAAAAAGCTGAAAGGCATTTTTCCGTCATCATTTTCAGTGTTAACCCCCTGCGGGCCTCAAACACAAAATCCTTTTGACAGGAGAACACAACAGGAAAAAAGCCTTTTCATGTTGCAAAATGTTGCGTGAACACGGAAAATACCGTAAATCCTGTAAAGATAGTCGGGATAAAGGAAGAATTTAAAAATTTTACGGGTGAAAACGGCGGGTTTAGAAAAGAAATAAGAACAAGAGCTTTACGGTCAAATAGGGAGAATCAAGCTACCGTTAATCCTCGAAATAACACCGGGTCTTCTAAAAGACTGCTAGGATTAATCGAAAATAAATATTTTAAATTTTGGTGCGTTTGGAAAAGAAAGAAGAACGCGGGCTTTCCGAACAAATAGTGTGAATCCAGGTACCGTAAACGTTTGAAAGAACGCCGGGTCTTCTAACAGATTGCTGGGATCAAGAGAAAATAAATATTATTAGTTCGGACGGCTTCAGAGAAAAAAAACAACGCTGTCTCTGTAACCAATAACTGAAATTCAACGTAACGTAATTGGTTTAAATGTAGCCCGAGTTAAGATGAAAACTCGAAAAATTGAGTTTCGCCAGCCAGCCTTTGAAATTTTCGGTACCGGCGTTCTTTTGGGTATATACGGTAAGCTAGGAGTATGATGTAAGCCTAGACGTCATTCAAATGGGAATTGCAAATGTGTTTATAAAAATCCAGTTTTCACTGCTTTCACTCAGCGACAAAATGTCGAGTTGTTCTCTTGAACAAGAGGCTTTAGTTCCCGAAAATAAAGTTAGTTTCTTTCACTTTCTCTCTTGTGTGACAAAAGAAACATCCGGTTATGCAAAATTCCTGCTGACAAACCTGGAGTGACCTGAGTCGAGGAGAATGAGTTTTGACACAAAAGACTTTTCTCTCCTGTCACCTGTCAGCTCACCCTGAACATGTTTTCGCTCTCGCATGAACTACCATTTTGTGAGAATAATGCTTCGATCTAGACTGGAGAAAGCTGAAGCTTTCACACGAAAGGGAAAGTGACAGATGCAAAAAAAAACAACATAATGTTTTTCTATATACAATTTACATAGTTCTCAAATCTGTCAACGTTCCCTTGACTGGTGGACACAAATTTTTTTTACATCGAGGCATCTTCGGTATCTGCTCTTTTTAGCACCTTTGATCCCTTAGTCGTCAATGTGTTTTTAACTGAACAGCAAATTTAAATTGATACATACCTCTAATGCCAACGTTCCTTTGACTGTCAGGCGAAATATATTCGGTACCTTATAGCACCAAAGTTTCCTCAATCACCAACGTGTTCTTGACTGCATGCCAAATTTAAAAGGATGCATTCCTACCTGCCAACGTTCTCTTGACTGTCAGCACTTAAAAAATTACATCTTGTACTTAAAAGCACCATCGTTTCCATAATCGCCAACTTGTTATTGGCTGCATGGCAAATTTTAAACGATAGGTACGAGCGTAGCAACGTTCTTTTGACTATCAGCTATAAAAAAATTATTTGCTACCTAAAAGTCCATTGCTTCCCTAGTCGCCAACGTGTCATTGGCTGGATGGCTAATTTAGAACAATAGGTACTCACCTGCTAACATTACCTTGACTGTCAGTTTGAATAAAATATATTTTGAATTTTAATGTACAATCGGTTTCCTTTGTCGCCA
>VICI01003121.1:0-14196 GCA_019593645.1 Akabosia matsudoensis | reverse complement strand
AAAACAGAATCGCAATGTCAAAGGAAATTGTATCCGGGTCGTACTCCTCATGGTTTACAATTTTCGTTATGCGTCGCAACTGCTCCTTCCCACCTTCAAGTTCAAGGTTTGGAGTGCACAATAATTAACTAATTAAACTCATCATTTTTTAAACGAAACGAGAGCTTACTCCGATCACTTAGCCGGATGTCACCTCCAATTATCGTAAAATCCTCAGGTATAAAAACTGCATACAAACACAACGAAAACTAAAACTTGATCTTTTAAACAGTAAAAATTGTGACAGATTTAAAATCTTGGCTTACACTCCGTGCAATGAGCTGCCGTTAAACCGATCTGAATGCCCTCCACGAGAATCAAGGACGCTCCGCAGTGATGAAATCGGTTCAGGCGTATACTCAGTTGGTATTTCAAATCCCCATTGAGAGCTGCCTCTCCACCAATAATTCTTTCCTTATCGCTTAGAGGCTCCAGCACCGATGTAGCGTTAATCGATTCTGTAACTGATTTTTTTAAATAACTGATTAACGCTTGAAACTAGATCAAAGTATTATAAAATACTTTTAAAATCTTACCATTTCTGCAACTAGCGAAGGAAAGCGTCACAAGAAT
The DNA here is from genome assembly GCA_019593645.1 of Akabosia matsudoensis. NCBI lineage: Eukaryota > Metazoa > Arthropoda > Collembola > Entomobryomorpha > Paronellidae > Akabosia > Akabosia matsudoensis. Next base: position 13,584 of record VICI01003121.1, on the reverse strand, counting down.
TAACACACAGGCGAACTCCCCCATTTTAAACCTCTAAAGAATCCGCGTACTTTGTTAATTTTCTTTTCCATTGCCATTGAATTCAAGAATATCCCCCTTTTCACGAAGCTCCTCTCAAAAGTGAAATTTTTTCTTCTTTGAATGAAAAAATATTTTGAAAGCTTATCATCCAAAAAATGCATATGAAAAAGGCTGTTCTCGAGTGGATTTTTTTCGCATGTAATGCGTAATGGGGCAAACCGGTTGTTTTGTGTATTTTTCCGAGTATGTTTTTTTTTCGCTGTTGCGCGTTTGAAGGATGATCATTTACAAAATTCTTTGAATCATATGAAAATTCTTGATAAAATATTTTTGGTTTTATTAGCGTACTCTTTTTATTCATTACGAGACATTATCCTGAATCCAGTCAATAAAATGTGATACTTGTGTGTAAATTCCCGGAAACTCTGGATCCCCACAGCCTTCTCCCCAGCTTACGATACCAGCCAAATAACCACCGGAGATACTTCGAGCTGGCCCTCCCGAGTCACCTTGACATGCATCCATTCCCCCCACTCCGAGGTAGCCAGCACATAAAAAACTATCAAATATTTCATCACCTAGCGCATCATAAGCGCTCTGACAAGAATCATGGTCAACCACTGGAAGGACGACGGCTTGAAGAACGTCTGGATTATCACCCTCATGTTCGAGTTTACCCCATCCGGAAACGAACAGCTCGCCTGTGGAAATGAAGGCAAAAGTGGTTATCAGTATATGATAAAATTTACTATCACAGTGCAGCAGGTTTTGTTTTCTTACCAGTTGTTTCCTCTCCTTTTCCCGGTAAAGGGATAGTTTTGACATTGTCATTAAGGTCAAATGGCTCATTGAAGAAGACAATTGCGATATCGTTTTCATACGTATACTCGTCATAGCCTTCATGAACTTTGATTTTTGTAACTGATCGAGTTTGCTCTAGTCCAGTGGAGTCGCTCAGACTGATATCTCCACCGACCAAGGTGAGGGAATCGACTGGAACAAAACTTGGAACACAATGGGCAGCAGTTAGAGCTACAGTTGTACCTTCAATTTCAACTAGCGATGCGCCACAGTGATGTAATCCGTTGTATCTCAACCCGAGTTGATAAGGAACTTCACCCTGGTCTGCCGGTCGACCTCCAACAATAAGTGGATGGAAGTGACCTTGATCTCCTTTGACCTTACGCCAGGGAGTCCCTTCGGCCAGAGCTAAGATTGTCACCAGCCATATTGACATCATTTTCAAAAATTTGAGAGGAAAACTGAAAGGATTTGGATCACAAATCTATCCAAATATTATAGACTAAACCACTCTTTTTCTCAATTTTGTATTCATAAGTAGCGTACAAATAGGAGTGTTATCTAATCAAAAATGTTGTCCAATCAATTTAATCAATGTTATGCTTCTTAATCAACTGAGCATTCAGTTTTACGTCATTTGGTCATTGCAAAGCGCGAATTCCTGGAAAAACTGAAGTCCAGCCTAATATTGTCCATGTTTATTCCAAGCAAGCCTTAGCTTTGGATCAACTTTAGACTTTGTCTCGTCTTGCTCTGTATGGGGCTTTGTGAGACGCAACCGGGAGTCCGTCTCAACTCCAAAATCGTAGGGACGCCCGGTGTACACTTTTAGGAACATACAAACTATCCATGTTAAAAAGGGTTCACCTTTTAGGCTTTTGTCAAAAAGAAACCCCTTATTATCCATAGGCATTATTGTTTATTGGGGTCGGATTTTGGATACCCTAAATTGCGTAGTCTCTTTTTGGGTTAAAGTCTAAATAGGATATTATTGGTAGCAATACCATGTCAAGTCTTGTCTCCATCTAGCAAATGATCTGGTTTTGATGATGTAAGTGGCAAGGCAAAACGTTTGTATTAGTTTAATTGTGAGTGCTGTTTATGTTGTGAAGACTTTGTGTGATAACTGTGATTGAGTAATCAAGTGGACAGTTTAAAAGCTAGCAGAACAACAGGAGGAAGTACAAAACTGTCAAGATGGAGATACGACCAAACCATACCATATACATTAACAACCTCAACGAGAAAATTAAAAAAGAAGGTAAGACAACAAATTTTAATCGGTGTGATGATAACCTGTCAAGTTTAGACATGGAACGATCAGTGATGATAAACATCCTTGCTCTAGCAGCCAATAGGCAATGACTTCAAAACAAGCCGCCTTTGGTGTTCCAAGAGTGACCACTAAAGGCTGAGATCATTTCCAGAAGATGTTTCCAGTCGAATTGGGAACTGTTATGTAGATCTAAACTAATCCGTGTTATTTTGTTTGTTGTTGTTTTTCAGAACTGAAGAAATCGTTGTACGCTATTTTCTCGCAATTTGGACCGATCCTGGATATTGTCGCTTTGAAAACGCTGAGACTTCGGGGTCAAGCATGGGTTATCTTCAAGGAGATAAACAGTGCGACAAATGCACTTCGATCTATGCAAGGATTTCCGTTCTATGACAAACCTATGGTATGTAAAATTTGGTAATTTTTATCTGCAATGATACTATTCATGAAGCTGTAATAATGTAAAGTAATGAGTGAAATTCTAATTTCAATTGTAGCGGATCCAGTATGCGAAAACAGATTCAGATGCGATATCTAAACTTAAAGGAACATTCACAGAAAGACCAAAGAAGGCTAAAGAAGAGAAGAAAAAGAAGAAAACAAAGGATTCCAAGGTAGGTCAAAATCCTGGAATGATTTGAAATGCATTCCAAACGAAATTTGCCAGTTAACATATATTTCTTCCAAATTTTTACCAGAAACAACAACTTTCTCAAATGGCTCAGATGAACCCTATGATGGGCTACGGATTACCGGTCCAATCACAGAGTAAGATAAGCATTATTTGATAAATCGTAAGCAATTACAATGCAATCATAAAATCACCTAACATAATATTATACTTAATCCCGTTTTAGTGTTGAATCCAATGATGCCGATGGGAGAGCAACCCCCTAACCAGATTCTCTTCCTTACTAATCTTCCTGAAGAGACGACGGAAGTCATGTTGCAGATGTTGTTCAACCAGTAAGTGTTGAGTCATTAAAAAAACTTACTTCTAAATGGCTCTTGCTTATTAATTAAAATCCAATTAAAACTTTTAATAGGTTCCCTGGATTCAAAGAGGTTCGATTGGTGCCCGGTAGACACGATATCGCCTTTGTTGAGTTCGACAATGAAGTAACTTCGGCCACGGCGAAGGATGCCCTTAATGGATTCAAAATAACACCTACTCATGCCATGAAAGTTTCTTTTGCGAAAAAATAAGTTAAAGCACAAGTGTGTGAAAAAAAGACTAGAGTTTAACAATATAGCTGTAAGATCTATATGTTGTTTTATACAATTACTTTCATAGAGTATACTTACGTACCCTTTATGATAGCACACTGAATCAGTGTGCAGACAAATGTCGTCAATCGTTTTGTTCAGCCGGGATTGAATTAAAGTTTGAATACTTTTTATCATAAATAAGCATGTTTGAAGTTAATTTTGTTGCATGAGTGGACATCTCAGTTCAATGTGCGGTGTTTCGTGTGCATATGCATTTCGCATTTTGACGTTCTAGGGTATTGAAAGAATGTGTAGCTGATGAACATATTCCAAATCTGGATCCGGCAGCGAATGTTTTACTTTTTGATGCAGGAAGTTTTTGCTAATAATTTGGTTGGTGAATCAACCATTTCGCTCCGTGCCGCTAGCTCTATACTGCTTGCAGTGGAAAATGACATTGAACCGGAAGCTAAAGGTGTGGCTTGTCAATCCGGAGCTACACAGATGCCAAAATTTCATGGCTTACTTTTTCTGAACATAAAATGCTTATTAATACTGTGGCCAGCCAATTGTCATGAGTTAAGCTTATTGTCGAGAACTAACGCTGCCAATAACCGCACGCGAGTTTTTATTTCGTTCTGGCAGTTTTCGTTTCGTCAAAATCTTTAGTTGACCAAAATCTTTCCCTTTCTTTTTTTCTTGTGCGACCTTGACTTGTGATTGTTAATGAAACTCTCATCCAAACAAATTGCCATGTGGCGACTCATTGTAGTCTTGTAGTACATTTTTGAGATATTCTGCAACACATCATTTTTAAATGAAATTATAAGTATGTGTATGCCTATTTATATAATGAAAACTGAGTTTTTGTATAAAAACAAGCATGACTGAACAATGGACGATGCTAACACATTCTGATGTGGAAGTTTCACGTGCTATACATGCTTGTGACTAACACAAAAACTAAAGTAATATAACGAATTTACAGCGTTTTCTACGCCTTTAGCACACATAGGTACATACTAACATTTTCGATGAATAGTTGCCCTATAGCTATCAAATCTTATGATGACTGAGTCAAACTGAATCCTTCGAGATTGAAATAAAAAAAGCGTCATAGCTGCAAAACAATGCGATGCCCCTACCCACTACCTGGCCCGATCACTGAGTCAACTCTCGCATCGCTGTGACATGATTCATTAATGAATCCCAGACACAGGCATCCATGCGTTTTTTATAAAAACAAACGATGTTATATAGGTTTCAAAAAATATACATACATACTTGTACGGTATAGCAATTAAGTTTACACAACAGGTTGAAAAGTAGCAGAGCAGAGGGAGTAGTACGGAGAAGAGGGGCAAGAATAGTTTACACACTTAGATGCATCATTGTTGCGAAGAACTATGAGTTTATAGAAGCGACGTAGTTTGCGTTGATATTTTACTTTGTAACCCTATCTCGATTTCATGAATACATTTTTTGTTGTTTGCATTCACTCCAAGTTTGTGTGAGCACGTTATAAACAATTGAAATATGTCATTTTGTTAATTTTTTGAGTGGACGACGGGTAGAAAACGAAAGTGTGTTAGGGTCTTGCTACTTTGCAATATTAACCTGATTTTGGATTGCTAATTGATTGTACGTAGGCACTCTTTCATGCAGACCATACACAGGTCAAAACTTAGCTTCGCAAGAATATAGATTGATTTGAATTTAGAATTCCATTAGGTAAAGAGTGCACACACGCTTACGCTTTAATCTTTTATGATAAGATCCTTATCAGGAGACGTTAAGAATCTTTTCAAGTTGAGTGGTCGTCTTTTCGTTGTAATCAAGTGAAGTTCACGTCGATTCAATCTAAGCTGTGGAGTATTTTAATTGTAAAAGAGTGCATTAGTATTTTAAAATGGAAGCCTCTAGCTCGCCATCAGTGAACCCTGCACACACCGTTCCAGAGGAAAAGGAACGGTCATGGCTAAAGACTATTTTGCATCTACTCGTGTGGCTGGAGATGGTGAATTTTTTTAAAATTGGGCAATTATCGATGAGGCGTGAGTAGAAGCTTAATTTTGAATTATTTTTCCCATTTTTTTGAGCTAGATTTGTGGATTGAGTACAATTGCCTCATCAATAATGCTTAATCCCAGGATTCCAGTGTCGTTAATTGCATTTCATGGAGTCTATATTGCAATTTTTTCATTGCTCTTGTATACGACTTGCAGAAGCACGTATCTAAATACGGTAATCTTCAAAAGCATACATTTTTAATGGCCATTTTGTAGTGTATAATATACAAGGTTCACCTTTATTTTCAGGAGGGACCAGTTCACGTTTACGTTGTTTTCGGAGGTAGTACAATAGCCTCATTTGCAGTGGTCTTTTACACAATTTTCACAGCTCCGAATTCCGCTGAAATCGCCCTCATCGCTCTTGGGCTCCTTCTTGTTGGATTACTTTTGTTTCCTCTTGTTGGAGGATTCTTGTATTGGTATCTTCGAGGTAACTTTGTGATGCCCGTGTACAAAGGAAAACCTGTTCAACAAAATCAAGGAGCTTCGACAGCCCAGACAGGAACTAATCTTCGTCAAGGGAAACGCGGGGGCAGCCAACCCCGGGTTTAAACTGGGTACTAAGTAGTTTTGATTTTAAGTATAGTGAACGTTGACATAATTATAAACAAGTGTTTAAAGTGTCAAAAAGAATGATTGAAATCATCGTCTTGATGAGCTTTTTTATTTTCTTTTGCCAGATTTTTAATGCTTCATAGCAAGTTGGAGTTCATCATCATCATCTAATCACTATTTCTTTCCCTCGCGATTGTATATATTATTGGTTATCGTTGGCCTAATAAAATGGGACATTTTTCTTGACCTTATCGTGTAAATTGTTTTTTTACATACATAAAATGTTTATATTAGAGCAAATATATGTTTATGTACAAAAAAGACTTTTTTGATCCCACCAGCGGAGAAAATTGAGTGGGTTGTAGGTATAGATTTTTTTCTCAATGAGTAAATTAATTGATTTTTCTTTCGTTCAGCTTCACTTGCTAATAAATGATTATTTCCCCCGTTTTTTACAATAAACAATCGAATATTTTATATGTAACTTAACATGCAAATGAAAAAAAGGAATTACACAATAAAAATTCAAAAAAGTGTTCTTACTATAATTAATGAAAGTTTTCGTTACAAATTTTCCGTTTCACAGCTGTGCAGGCAGCTGAGGTATGCATGTAAATTCAACGAAATATAAATCTAGTTTTTTAAAGTAAACAGCACAGAGCAATCATGTTTCTGCATATTCCATACCTCAGCTTCCTTTCATTTCATTTTAAAAACTTTGACCCATGAACGCAAAATTGTTCCTAGACTGAAATATAATCATGAGCCTTGACGTAATTATAAAGAATAACTTATCATAACAATAATTATAAGAAGATAACCAAATTGTGATGATGACAGTAACAAAGTAGCAAATTGTTGCCGAAAAATTTACAAGCTTCAGAAGCTTATGTTTTTGAAAAACCTAGTACAGTTCTCTCACAGCTCACTGGTTTCTGAAATGTATTCAGTGTATAGCTTAGTAATAAGTCTGGATTGATTTTTTTGTTTCGTAGTAAACCAGTAATCCGGTGACCGCGAGGCCTATATTTTATTGTAGAATATAGTCAAAACCTTATCCAAGTCCTTGAATAGTCTCCTGATTTTAAGCACAAATAGTCTTGATTAATCCGTTTCAGCTTATTCTATTATTTTCAACACTTTTCCTATCGCGATGGTCTTTCCTGTGAGGAAAAAGAATAATACCCGTCGTTAACACATTTCTCTCCATGCAAATTAGTCGCAAGAGACTACAGTAAATCAGTTGAACATCACAAACCTTCATCTCTTATTGTAAAGCGGCCAAGTTGAGGAAAATCTTTAAATGGTTCCATGCATATGACCCCAGCGCATTCTAATCTCATAATAGCCAGCTGGTCTTGCTTAACAAATCTTGGACGTGTTTTTGACTTTTCGCCAGTTTTCTTATCAACTAAGCAAATTAAGGCCTACAAGAAAAGAAATAGATTCATTCATTAACTGAGGATGGGAAGGGACTTACTTTTACTGAATATTACTTAAATGATTGACTTACCTTAACCGTTACTTCTTCAGCTACCGTGTGTATGTGCATAACCGCCGAGTAGCCTGCACAAATGATGCTTTTGTGCTCCAGGATAGCTAGCTGTAAATATTAGAGGAGAAGAATTAAAGACCAGCTCATTACCAAGAGTAAAACTCGTTGTAGAAATTAAAACAGATGTATTCATGGAGTAACGTACTTGAGCATCAAATATTTTTCCCACTTTACATGGGTTGGAAGGGTCAGTGAGAATGAAGCCAGATGATACGTCTTCCTCTTCGATTCCTTTAAGTTTAATCTTCACATTCTCCCCTGGGCCGACCATTGTCACTTCGTCATCGTCGGACCACAGTTGGTCAACAACGACACTGGTCTTATTCGGCATTAGGATCAACGTCTGCCCTTTTCTTGCTTGGCCCGATTCAACTTTCCCAAACACTACAGTTCCCATATCCTTAAACTTATCCACAACCGGAAGCATAAAAGGTCCGTCTTGTTTTCTATCCAGTGATGGCAAACTATCGATGAATGGAATAAAGGGCGTTCCTCTGCAAAAATAACGAAAAAAATGTACAAGATGAACTTTTGTTCAAAATCATGAAACTACTTTTTTGCTTGTATTCCTTAACTTACGAAAACCACGGACAGATTGATGGATCTACTGATTCCTTGAGTCCTGCTCCAGTTAAGCCAGAACAGGGCATGAAGGTCAGATCCTTGGCTGGATTGAAACCTAACTTTTTAAGATACGGAAGCAGCTTGTCTCTACATTCATTGTACCGCTCCTCAGACCATTCCACAGTTGGGTCATCCATCTTATTGATAAGCACCACTAAGAATTTAACGCCAGCCGTTTTCACCAACATAGCGTGCTCTCTGGTCTGTCCTCCCTTTTCGAATCCTGTTTCGAACTCACCTTTTCTCGCTGATATCACCTAAATAAACCAAGCAAAAACGTGAAATGAACATCTTTTGTCAAATAGTAAAATCCTAGCTAAGTCTCGTGAAGTACGTACCAAAACTGCTAAATCAGCTTGTGCGGCGCCACTTATCATATTAGGCACGAAACTTTTATGGCCTGGAGCATCCAGGATTGAGAAATGCTTCTTTTCCGTCTCAAAGCAGGCTCTGCCCACCTCCACAGTTTTACCCTTTTCACGTTCTTCTAGATTAGTATCCAAAGCCCACGAGAGGTACCATGTTTCTCTGTTTTTCTCTTTAGCTTCCCTTTCGTACTTTTCCAATGTTCTTTTATCCACCATTCCAGTTAAATACATGATTTGTCCACCAATTGTTGATTTTCCAGCATCTGATTGCACAAGAGAACAGTTATGGTGAAATTCACAAGAAAAAATCTTCACACAAACCCAATAAGAAAACCCTTGTTTTGCTTACCGACGTGCCCAATGAAAACTACATTTATATGTTCCTTTTTACTCTTGGTCTCCTCAGGTCGTACCGGCTTCTTTTTAATTCTAGCAACGTGTTCTTCAGCATCTCCGTCTTCATCATCGTCCCCATCTGGAGTGGTGGTTTCATCATCCGCTGTGTCCTCCCAGCTGTCTGGAGCCAGCGCTCTGCTACTTGCTTGGGGCGGAGGGTCGTCTGGGCTAGGTGTTGTATCGACCTCCATTGCATTATCATTAGCCCCTGGAATTTGAATCAAATACATCATTACAATCAAACTGCTTATAAAATACTTTTTTAATTGTGGAAAAGTTTGTACCAGGCGAATCGTTGGAAGCATTATCATTGGAATTCGTTGCTGATTCAGATCTCGGCGCGAACGAAGGCACAAATTCTGGAGCATTTACATTAAGCTTGGAGAATGCTGAGACCGGTGTTCCATCTTGATTGTTCGCGTCCCCCGCGTTCCAAGCGCTGTCCTGAGTAGCCATCTTTGTAAGACTACAAAGAAGCTATTCTAAAACAAGGTAAAAAACATATGACACATGACATTTATGTCAATTTCCGACTGACATATTTTTGCGAAAAAACAAAACCTTATTCTAAGTTTTATAGTCCAACTCCCTCTAATTTAATTCTTCATACATCCTAAACTTTCCTACGCTCTGCTTTCACTAAACCACAACGTCAACATATTTGACAGATTACACATTTCCTCGCAGAGAAAACCCACTCAACTGAAGCATTCTAATTTCCTGTCATAGCCATCATCATTTTCATCACCTCCAGCTAGACTTGACGTCATCTACTTGCTACCAGCTGCAAGACGTCCAGATGCCGTTTGCCGACATCTACCTAATTTTGTTTACCTCAATAAAAATTCATCCTTACAATGTCAATACAAAAAAAAACTAGTCCTCCCCAAGATAACATTTTAAAAGATAACCTAGCCTTAATCAGACTGAATACAAAATCTATCCAACTACATATCTCATTTCACCATATTTTTCATACTTGATCTTGAAAGAACCTTTCACAAACTTTTAAGTCTCCTCCTCCAAAATTCTTCATCTGTCCCTCCCAAATTCCTCTCACAAATCAACCTCAACAACTCCTCATCTTCCTTCGAAGCAATTAAATTCCTCTGACACTTATTTAACGCTTACAACACCACCAAACATTTAATTGTAAACAAAACCTACCCATCCAACTACCTACTCTAACCATCCGTCTGTTTCTCTTAAAATCTTCGCCACGCTAACGTCAACTTACCTTTTATTTTGTTATTTGCTCGTGTCTCTGTCTAAGAACCTCAGCAGCAAGTCTTCAACTAAAAAAACTACACTTCAAAAAAACTACTCCAAACAACGTCTTGCTATTTTCAGTTCAAAACAAAAACTCTTTTCAATTTAGTCTTCCAAACAAAATGTTTACAAAAAAAATCTGTTCACAATTGCTTGAATAATGATTAGTTATATCTTTTTTTTTTGCCCACATTCACTTTTGATTAACAGTCACAACACAGCAGCACTTGAACTTACTCTTTTTGTATATTTCCTACCGTGAGGAGCAGCAGAAGGTAGCAAAAACAAGAGTAAAAAGTAAAATCTTGCAGGAAAGCACACCGTCGTCCTATCCTTCTCTTCATAAAAGTTTTTTTTTCTCAACTTTTCAATTTCGTACTTGAAAAACCAAACCTAACAGCAGTGAGTCAGTGAGTGTGGCAGAAAAAAAGTTTACCGTGATGCTTGATACCGCACTACAATCTACTCACACGCACCGTTTTGATAGTTAAAAATTCTTACAATATGTTCGGCAATCTCAGATTGCCCCCGGCAGGCATGCATCTTTTGCGTAGAGTAGACACAACACCATTGAACGAATGTTATCTTTTTGCATTTTTCTCACCTACCATGCCATGCCGTAAAAGTTATAGAAAAAATACGCATAGCGAATGTAATTACTATGAGCAAGTCGGATGTTTGTCTGTCCGAAGAGGTTTATTTAAAAAAAGACTATTTGAGTTTTAAGGTAATTCAATAGATTAATTTCACTGCAAAGATTGAATTAAAGCTAAACGCTATCCTTTGAAGTTTAGCTGATTTGAGATGCAAATGGGATGTTGATTGCTGGCGAAAGTTGAAATGTTGGGTTTGAAAGCTACATCGGCGTTCAATACAAGCTGCTACACTGCCTGCCTGGCTAGTTTGTAAAGAAAACAGAAAACAAAAAATACTTTTGCTAGACAATCGCATTGCAAATAGATTATTATGACTGAATGAAAGATATTTTGGCGAAACGTAATAGACATTTTGCATGCACATAGTTGAGACTGATGCGCGTCTTGAGTTTTGCCGGTATTTGCAGATGACTGTCAACTGTCAGGAAAAAATGAAGACAAAAATTGATTACAACTCGTTAATCCAAAGCAGGAAACGAACTCGTCGTCCATGCGTGGAGGAAAATGACGAATGAAGATTTAGTTTAATCTTAGGCATAACTTCGTTGTGGACAAATCTAGTAACAGCCAGCTTCCACCGGCGTTATCAGTATTGTGCTTGATTGGCTGCGCTTTTTTCATTACATTTAAACGATGTTGTTTACTAAAATATTCGAATTGATGATCGCAAAAGCGTGCAAAAGTCAAAGTATAAAAATTACAATGATATTCCTTGTCTTTAGCCTTACTCCTTCCCGGAACACCTCCAAAAGGACCTTATCAATCACCATTCATTACCCATGCAAAATTATTGGATGACGATGACTTTTTTAGTGACAGCAAAGCGTTTCCATTCCATTCCAAAACGACTGCATCCCGTGAAGCCCACCGGCTTTTCATCGTAAAGCCTCTCCTTGTGTTTTATGCATTTTCTTGTACACACTACACACACATGTTCTCAAATTTTCTCATGGTCTTATTAGACAAAACATGTTTGTTTTTTCGTTCCGTTCTGGTTTGTTTACATTTTAACTTGCAAAAAACTAGCGTCAGCGTGGAATGAAATGGATATTTGGTTAGTGGTAAGATAGTTGATGGGATTAGTTTGCAAGTGACAAAAGTAACCAGCAAAAAATGGCGGTAGCAACGTCGCTATCCTCAAAAACGGTCATTTTGATGGACCATTCCCAAGCGCTCAACTATGACAGTGGAATCCAGATGGAAATCGACCTGGGGTCAATGGGCGCTCCTCGGCATCGAGGTCGCAAAGAAGAATCTTCGTCAAACTACTTCATCCCGTCGTTCTTTCCTCCGGTAATGAAGTCATTGTGGACCTGTGCGGTGGAGAATGTGATTGAGTACTCGAGAATCGTGTATGACGTCTTTTCGGACGAGAGGCTTATCAGAGTGCTCATGTGTCAAAGTAATCATGGCCAGACGACCTGGCTCAACTCGTGGGAGTCTGGGCACAGTAATGTGAAGGGCGGGCCGGCGAATCAACAAAGTATCGCTTTTGTAAGTAAATGGGTGTGTGGTTTTATTTGAATAATGCATACTTAATTTTGTGTTTAAAAATTATGTTATTTTTGTTTAGTTGACAGAAGGTTTCGCAAATTCTGGACCACCTCCACCTTTGAAAAAACAATCGTTCACTGGATCTGCGGCTGGTCTTCACACAGGGATAAAAGCAGCCGTTGAAGGTCTTTCCCAACCAACTCCCCAACAGAGCTTGTTAATTAACCAGTCCATTGTTGCTGGGAAGGGGGCGGTCAAGGTTCGGACTCTCTTTGAAACCTTTGATAAATCAAATAATTCTAATCAGCTGAGTATAGTAAGTTGCATTTCTGTGATTATTTAGCCAATTAATCGAGGAAGGTTGATTATTCTAACATCCTGCACGGTTGAAGCTCTTGGCCAGACTTCGGCTGAAGATTTAGAAGACTTCTTTTTAACTGCAGTAACCTCTCAGAACAGACTCGCTGGTGCCTCCGACTAGTAAGTTCCCCCTAGTCAAGCCATTTCCGATTTTAAAGGGAATGTATATGTAATTCTAATTAAAACCTGCATTTTGCTTGTACAGCTTGTTGCCAATCATTGAATGTGAACTAGTTGTCATTTCGCTTCACGCCGTGGGCAAGGAGAGTGCGTCAAGGCTTTTGTCAAGATCCCTCCATGACATCTCTGCCAGCGTTCGAGCCGAAGTTTACGTCGTCACGCCGGACAAACTTAACGAGAAAGTTGTACAAGTGTAAGTTTTTTCTACCAGCTAGTTTTGAAATGGACAAGTAACAGAAGAAGGGCAAAATAAGTAACGAAATTACTGACATTTTTGTAGATGTGCAGCTCATCATGATCTAGTGATTTCAACAGTGACCAACATTCCCATGAAGGAGGAGCAAAATGCTGTGTCAAGTAGTAATTATGACGTTCCATTGTTCCACGCCAAAATGTCCACGTCCACAGAAGACACCAAAATGCTCAAGTGGTCCACGCCCACCGCCGCCAAAAACGGATCAGCAGGTCTTTGTCCTGGCGGTATCATTCCAATGTGCGTATCTGCCTCTCGGATCACTCCGGTCGATGTCAATTCGTAAGTTACTCTTAAGCGCTGCATATTTACAGCTATTTACATATTTTCTTTAGTACAATGTTATTTATCCTGTCACAGACGTCCGTCAACTTGTCTGAGCAACTTTGTCGTAAATGGTCGCTCGGTTTGGCTTGAACTTCCGTCGCGGAAAGGAAAACAAGCGACGCATGTTCTGACACCGCATGGCTCCGAGATGTGGATGCATGTCATGGA
>VICI01003120.1:0-14196 GCA_019593645.1 Akabosia matsudoensis | reverse complement strand
TTAAAGTTAAATGCAATAATATTGAACGAAACATGTCATCTATATGATGGAAAACCGAGAAAACAAAATGACAGACAGTCCATAGTAAAAATTAATCCCAAGAGCGTATCTCTTATATTCTCATGTTTTCAATCTTGTTTAGTTTATTCTCAAAATTCAAATTTCACAATTATGCTCATTTTACTGAGGCGGCATTCAGTCAGTCAGTCGTCAGTCAAACTTGTTCGTAACGCTACTACTTTTTCCCTCTTTCACTTCAAGAGTAGAGGATGCTAAAGAAAAGGCATTATTTATTCCCTCTTTCGTTGGAATCCAGCTTTTTACCACTTGAGATATTTCATTTTGACATGCAAAGAAAATCCTATCCACTTACTTTCCACTTATTTTCTGTCCTTCTATAGCAAATTTAAGAGATACGCATTTTGAAAGTCGTTCTGAAGATTCTTAAAATTTGTTTCATACTGAGGCATGCTGAATTGGGCGAAGAGTTGGGGACTAAATCCCAAACGGGAGCCCCTTTAAAAAGCCTTCAAATATCAATTTGTTTCGTATTTTTATTAAATATTATGTTGTGTGTATAGAATATTATGTTAGAGAATAAAATTTCTGTTTACATGTTTGACCAGGCAACGTACACAAGATTTCTTCATTAGGCGGACGAAATGTTTCGAGACCTTTGATACTCCTAAGAACTACCAACAGGCACAAAAAAAGCCAAATTCAGAATATTATTCAAACTTTGAGAAGGCATATTATAGATTTTTGGATTTTATGCCCTGACATTTCGAGGGAACACCTTCTGCTAGTTTCTGACTCCTCGGTTTTTCTTCAAATTCAAATTCGGCTTTAAAACCTGACAATTCCAATTTGCAGGTTGTATTAAAGAACTTTTGTGCCCCTGGGATTTGAAATTTTTGACGATACTATCATAGGCTATGATGAGGTGTGAAACAAATTTCAAAAACGTCTACAACCAGAAACCATTCTAATTACAGCTACTAATGGACGAATTGCTCAACACGTTTAGGTTGATGATTTCTTATATGTATAGTCTCGAATCGAAAAATAATCTGAAAAAAGCTCTTTCAACATTCGATATCATCAAGTCTGTCCTCACATTCGGAAGGATAATTTGACAATCGTTTTAAAAATAAACACATCGTTAGGGTGTATTGTATACAATTGCAGAGAGGCTTGGCGCTCAAAACATTCACATTCTTCTACCTCTTTTGGAATAAAAGAGATATTCATATGTTGGAGTATGGGATCTTTAAACCTTGCTAAACTTTAATCAATTTGACTTATTAAATTTTTAGACACTACAAGCCGTCAAATATCACGCCAATCTACCTTGACTCGGATTCCCAACAAGCCAAAGATGTCCGAGGCTACTAATCAAGCGTGTCTACCCTAAGTTATGTTAATGAACCGATTCCACAAAGTCAGACTGAAAAATACTTCTACTAATCCCTGTTGTGTTTCAACACTCATTTCTACACAAAATACATCCTCAAGTTGGCTAAAACTGGTGCCGTTTTCTTCTTCATCACTCTATTTCTGATGTATTAGAATTCGAATGCCGAATAAAGCTCCGCAAACCACCATCAGGAAGTTGAACCTTTAAACACAGATAAGCCATTGTCGGCATCGTAATAGTGCTATAGTACCGAATCTTTTTATAAAATGGACTTTCAATTCCTTATATGCTACGCATAAATTGTATTAAGAACAATGAAGTAATAAAGTTTAATTTACTACTCGTAACTTCTGAAGTCTATTGTTAAGTCGTTTCGATGAGGAATGTATACCAGTGATTTCTTTCTTTTTAAACATTAAATGTTAAAGATGTAAAATATAAAAACTGTCTGTGATGTGATGCTAAAGTTGTCATACAATGAAACGTTTAAGTAATGTAAATATCTTACTAGACATAAGTAACAGAAAGGCCTCGACGTCTTTACAGCTTGATAATAATTTTTTGCGTTGATTGATGCTAAAATAAATCCCTTCACGAAAAGTACGTCTGCTTCATTGAAACGGTCAATGAGTTGTTTTTTTTATTTAATTCGTGAAAAGTAACGCCACTTGATTGATTACATGTGTGTTGCTATTGTTGATTGCTTACTGAGAATTGAATGCTGTTATGACAAACAAATTCCTAAATCAAAGGTTATAATAGTTATGAAAAATTGTTAGGATACTGACGGCTACGAATAGTTTGGAAAGATATATCTTAATAAAAAGCCATGTTATATGTATACAAGTAAAATGTAGTGGTCGTGTCACCTGAGTATGGATTATTTATTTCATTATAATTATAAGTGTAATTAGTATTTGTACGTAAAAGTTCCAATGAGACATGTTGACATCATTATTCAACCGAAGTTCGTTGGATGATATCGCTCGGACCAATCTCGAAGTTTCTGCAGGTATGGTTCATTTGTTTTTAAACTCATAATTTGTGGGATGTTGAGCGAAGGTAAGTTGCCGATAGTGCTAAAATTATCAGATGTCAGATATACGCACACTTTGGATAGTAAGTTAAGCATTAACTTATTTAAGAGAGCATTAATAGCTTTAAGGCCCGAAATTACAGCCCGGCCTAAATGGGAAAATATAGCATAACAGGAAGCCATATGTAACATGAGGGAGGCTATATATTTTTGAAGCAACAAATTATCCCGAAAATGGTTCTTTTTAAAGTAGCGAAAGGCACCTTTACGCTAAAACACGATCTGCAAGATTTGCTGAAAAACGATTTGCAAGATTCGCTAAAACACGATCTGCAAGATTCGCTGAAAATCTATTTGCAAGATTCGCTAAAACACGATCTGCAAGATTCGCTGAAAAACGAATCGCAAGGTTCGCTAAAACACGATCTGCAAGATTCGCTGAAACACGATCTGCAAGATTCGCTGAAAAGGATCTGCAAGATACGCTAATACACGATATTCAAGATGCGCTACAAAAAATTTTCATGATGCAGTCAACAAATCTTTCGATTTTTTTGAAATTTGGTAACAGGAATGGAGCAGCAGTATATGGCCCTAACCACACCTCTACACAGTAGCTTGGGGGACACAAGGGTGGAGGAGTTAGAATAGAAAGTGTATCCAAAGTTCTTTTCGGGCACCTTCGAGAACCTGACAACAGTTGTTGTTAAGGACCCAAAATCAATAGGTTTCCGTCGGAAGATGTTTCTAACAAGTTTTCAAAATTTGAACTCGATTGTACAATAGATGCGCCTTCTAGCGACGATTGGTACTACGCAAAAACTAATATTATCGCATTGCATTCTGCAATCCCTAGAGTCAACTCAGAAAAGAGACTGATTAGCCAACTGAAACAAAAGTCTGACCCACCATGAGTTCACAGATACGGCTCACAGAATTTTCACCAATGTCTAAGTCACGTCTGATTTCAACAAAAAATTCACCAATTTCACCAAGAGTTCAAGCACCGAATTGGATTTTTAGTTATGGCCCTGAATCCACGAGAGGTCCACAATGGGGAATGGAGAGTCCACTTCATCATCTGTCGACATGTGATATTCTCTGTCTTATACACAGAAACCTTCCTTTATCATGCGTCGTTATGCGAACCTTTCAAATCGATATACCCAAATGATTAATATCCTTCCAGGCCGTAATTCCGATGGCATACAAAAACATCAGCGCAGCGACGGTGCCGAACTATCCAACGGCAGTTTCCCAGACATCTTCAGAGTTGAATTAACTGTAAACTGGGA
This sequence comes from Akabosia matsudoensis, assembly GCA_019593645.1. NCBI lineage: Eukaryota > Metazoa > Arthropoda > Collembola > Entomobryomorpha > Paronellidae > Akabosia > Akabosia matsudoensis. Next base: position 10,448 of record VICI01003120.1, on the reverse strand, counting down.
TATACCCGATAGCGGAGATTACAATTGACAAAATTTCATCCACAGGGACAATATACCAGAAGGGAGACACTAATTGGATGTTGCGGTATACAATTACAGTAGACTCGCAGTTAAATACGGGGAATTGCAAGTTATGAAACAATGGCAAAGGAGGTCACATCAGGATAGCATTTTATGTGAAATCCTCGAATCATTTATTTTCGGTTAATGATTATGGTATCATTAATCTTCTATTGGTAAAATAAAAATTATTTTGCATTACTTTGCATCGCTTCACTACCTGTACTATTATACCTAACAATATCTAACTTGTACTCAAGTCGAAGAACGTACTGCTGCATTTGCGAACAAAGTGAATTTAGTGCCGTCTATTTTTAACTTGCTAACCTATGTTCATTCTGTTTGCTTTATGAAATACCTGAGATCGCGTAAAAAGCGATCATTTTGCCCAGAGATGGCGTAACGACCAACGACCGGAAGTTAGAAATATCCTTTGTTCAGTTCTTCTGAAATGATTTGGAGCAGAGGAATTGACTTTAGAGGCGATTGTAAGCGAAAAAATGAAACGAGTACAGTAAAAAGTCTGTTTAATTTTTTGGCAATTAAAATACATAAAGTTATGCGATGTAATTAGGACTCATATTTATTAAACATACAATATTAATTTGCGGCTTTTATATCTTTAAAATATCTGTGCACAAAAATACTGTGCGTAGTCCAGTTCTATACGTAAAACTTTTATTTTACCAGCAATGTAATTAGGTAAGTGTATTGAATTTCAAAGAAGCATAGTGTGTACTGGTAGAAAAGCTAGTTTGTCAGGTGAAGTTTTAATATGCGTCACCTTCGAGATAAGGTTACTGTGGGGACACATTTTTGTTTTCGCCTGAATGATTTCGGCGTAAATATCATTTCGCGATTTTAATAATTCGGCATTAGTTAAAATAGTTTCAAAGTTCATTTATTAGAAAACTTTCGTCCTTATATTTGTAACTAGTAATAGTACACGTGTGATACTTCTAGACATCCACACTTCCAACCGCAATGATTTTGAATGAGTGAGTGAGAGTAGTGAGACACTAAGATGACCAGAATTACATTTTAAGCGGTCACATTTTCCTTTTTATTATTCAACTTTCACTAAGATGTACAATTGTTCCACGGTTTGTGCATTTCAGTTTAATGCTACAAGGAAACATTTGACCTAAGCATACGATAGAATGTTTGGGCAATAGTATTTTACTCTACACCTGCTAGCTAGCAGCTAGATGATTTTGTTGTGTGTCAGCATACTGAGAGCTGTGAAAAAGTAAACCTGGTAATTGGTATGATTACGTACATTTATATTTTTCCAATGCCTACAAAACGGTAAAAGCTCTGATTTAAAGAAGCAAGCCTCCATATTTCGGTTTAGTTTCCTCTAAGTAAAATAGTTAGGTTCATTAACATTAAATCGCCAAATGTATTTGTGCAAAAATGATGATAGTACATGTTACCGGCTTCAGGAGTACTGTTTACTCACAGATCTAATGATAACAATGGCAGAAAGACACCTATCTCTTCAAATTGAATAGTGATTCAAACATGCATAATGTGCCTGAATACCGTTTAAGAGTCATTTCAGTATTGATGCTGCCATTTCATTTCATTTCAGTGTACCTAATCAAGGAATACAACTGCGGATTTTCAGAAGTTATGGAACTTATATTATATATCTTTTAGATCCACTCAATTGTGGATAAAGCCCCTACTGCTTACTTGGCTGCTTATACTAGATTGTGCAATTTTTTTCATAAAATACATTCGTTCAAGTACATTCTAAAGCTAAAAAGTTGTTGCGTTGGCGTACATCTACACTGGAACCGGTTTGTTCTTTCTTCGGAAACGGTCTTTGCACTCAATTTGTGGTGTCAATGTTGTCAGCGGATAATCCGCAATATCTTGTGTTGACTCATCCAACGACGAAGTCGTATGACGGCAACAACACAGCACACTTTTGTACAATGCACGAAACTGGGAGGATTTGAAGTGACATGTAAATTGGCATGTACCCCCGCATGGGTAACACCCTCGACTTCGTTCAGGAATTGGGGCTGGAACTCCAGGTGGAACTGTCAGGAGACTTGCAGCATCAGGTGATGGTCGACCCCGTTTCCAGTATCGACATAGAAGCATCATTAAAAGTATCAGGTAAACTCCGAGGACAACAGCAACGTAAATACCTTTCACAAAAAAAGTTTTAAAGCAGTACTGAAATGATATTGGCCGTCACTTTATCTTCAAAATGTAAATAAACCAATACATCAAATGTACTCACCAGCATTTGCTCTACTGGCTCTGTGCATCGCTAGCAATTTTGCTTTTTGATCCGGAGGCATAATGATATGCTTGTAGTGGGGAAATGAGCCCCCTATCCCGTAGCTGGTTTCATTGGTAAAAGATTTATTTCCAGGCTTCATGATTTTCACGGAGTCCGTTGTCGTATTTAGGCTTGATTTCATCGGTGATCAATGGTGAAAGATATGCTGCCGTCCTAAAGCTCCTGGACCTCAGAGAACGACCCCAACCTTCCAAATGAAACAAACAGGATATAAAGATTTTAAAATTTTCATTCTTTATGTGCTAAGTTTGTGTTCGTTTATCATGTACAGTAAATATTAAAATTGGAAGCTCGGCTTCCAAGAATGCTCATGGGATGTGAGTGGTTTATCAAATTTTATTTTAATTTCAAGGTAATTAAAATTTAACATAATTTATGTTGTACAACTGATTATTTGTGAAGCGGCTATCCAAAATATGGATATGATCGATACGAGTTCACACTTGTTCCTCTCGGTGAACCCGCCAAAGCTAATCCCGAACCACTCTTAGGTCGCCACGGCTCTTGTGCTGCCAATCCTACCGGTAAGGAACCCGACATCGATGCTGGTATCCACGGTGTCTTTCCTATAGGTGCTGGTCGCCAAGAATGTTGTTGCCAAGAGGTGGGGATAGGTGGTGATTGTTGCTGATGGGACGTTGCAGTGTCATTCAGTGGCAGAGAAGCTTCGTCAACTTTTTCTGATCCGTAACTTTCGTAATGTTCGTTTTGCCACTTTCTTTCCTCCAAAGGCTTGGAGTCCCCATCTACCTTTTGATCATTGTACATGAACGACTTCCTGTAGCTAGAAACTACATACTTGGAGCTCTTGCTTTGCTCCTTCACTAAAGGTACACCCTGAGATTTAGTTTCAGATGTCTTCTGTTCAGCAGTTTTCTCAAATTCCCCTGGTCCATCACTGGAGCTAATCTCTACTAAGTTTGATTGCGTTGATAACTCCCCCTCCTGAGCACCATAATTAGAAGTTGATTCCTCAGCATCGGCATCGTCAGTATGTACGGTAGATACGACATCTTCCGTGTTAGGCATTACTGTTACCGGATCTTCACATAAGACTTTCACAGTAAATACAAAACCTAAAATATAACCGACAGCTTTCCATCTTTCGATGAAAAACATTGCCAAAATTATCCGAAATTCAGTAGAAAATGTATGTTCAATTTTTTATGACGACTTGTCTGGTGATTCCCTCTAGAACAATCGATAGCACACGTCAGCATTTGTTTATGACTTGGCCCAGCTAAAGTCAGAGATACACAAAATTATGGTTTAGATGTCGCGACATCACGTAGATATGTTTTTATTGACATCATTGATACATGCTCATCAATTTATTACGGTTTAACATCTAACTTGAATGATATCTGCCGATATATCTTGATAGCTGGTCGTCGGATCACCTTTTGTTTTCAGGTTTTATGATGAGCATGTAAAAAGTAATCAATTAACTTCACATAGAAGAATGTTCATCCGGTTGTAAGCAACAAAGTATCCAACGTCTTATGCGAATCCATTTTACTAATGAATGAACCCTGCTTTGAGAGTAATAAAGCATTGCTAACCTGTCGCAACCTCCAACCTCTTTTCAACCACAGAACGCCTTTTCATCGTAAAGGCGTGTTTCATCTTAACTAATCTTCTCAGAAAAAAACTAAGGATGACAAAATATCAGTAAAGCTCGTGCTGATAATATCCTAAGAATTTCCTGGTGACCTGATTAAGTATCAAAACAAAGCCTTGTTCATACATTTACCATTTCCATGTAAATCCGAACAATAGTTTGGTATCATCCATCAAAAAATGCCAATTGTTGAACTGAACGGAGACAATTTGATTCAGAGTATGTGATTTACTGAGTTGAAATCAAGCCCTTTTTATAGTAATAATACCGTGCATAATTTATTGTGTATACGATTCAGAATATCTTCAGTAATTACTTCATATAAACTGTCCATACACACTCCTCAAGCTACGTAATGAGTGAATGACACTTAAGTATTCATTTCCCTGTACACCTCAGAACGAGATGATAAAAAAGATCGAGTTTTGTTCATTTGCATTAAGAATTGGGGCTTCGCAGCCATTCAACCATGCTTTTAACGAAAATAGTTTTCTACTAATCGTATTCATTTCCCCTACGGCGAAGATACAGTCCTGCATAAGAATAAGAGTGAAAGCCGTAGCAGATGGCGCTCTAGGTATAACACTAAAATTTCCAATGCTCCAGGAATTACATTTTGCTTTCATTAGCCTTAACTGCTAAAAGGGTAGCTGCAACGCCTACAAAAACCCCCTTACAAGCCAAACTTGCCAGAGCTCTGTCCTGCTTGCCATAAAAATCTAGGCTGCACAAGAAAGCGATATTGAATTTGGCGTCCTCATCAACACTTTTGAATCTAACAGCTATTTGCGCGAACGTTAGGGATTGTTTGCCGCAAAAGACATTTCCTCAAAAAAAAACTTTAGTTTTTGGTACAAAATCCCCATATCCAGGAACATTTGATATCATCGCGGTCGGCATTTCCTTCATTATAGGCATGAAGGGTATTGCAGTGTCTTCACTGAAACGTGAAATGACAAATAATGATAACAGCAAAAATATAGAGGTAGAAACTTGTTTAACGCACCTGTGCTGAATCAGATTTCTAATGTATATAATGTTTTGGCTTGGTCAACTTTTATTACGACTAATTAAGATATGTTTCTGTCGTGTAGGCTATGTCAGGACAGACAAATTTCGCAAGCATTAATTAGAGAGCATCGGAAATGATTTATATGACTACTTATTACAGTTTTTCGTGTAAGTTCAGCGTACATATGTATCATTCTGAAATAAATGTAGGTACTGTTTTAATTTCACGTGATACTGAACTGCTATACACACTGCTATATGAGAAGCTACCTTTTTGGAAAAATTTGCACGGACGAAACCCAACATGGTAAGCATTGGGCTTCTTCAAGATTGTGTTGACAGATTAACGGTGGTGTTGGACTGATTGAAACAAAATTGTGTACAAAGGTTCTCATGTGTCGTAGGCAACGGATTAATAAATTTCCTTTGGTTTTCAGGTACATACAGGTGCTCGTTTTTGTATCTAATGGACAGCTTTGAAACGCTTTATCTAATTGGCTTTTAATTTTGTCCTGAAGTTTTCCACGTTTTGTACATTTACAAATATGTAAAACGTGGAAACTTTTACATTCCATACAATAACTTTTGCACTACTCAATGCTTCATTATTTCGTTGAAGCGGTTTATTAAATTTTTTTAGAGGATTTATGTGTTCCAAGCCATCTTCCAAAAGAAAGGGCATCAAGGCATCATCTTATACAAAGAAAAGAAGTTTGACATAATTTGTTTGTTGCCATTACCGCATGGTGACATGGCATCAGTTTCTTGTTTTTCCTCTTTCTGAGTAAATATAGATGGCCCTCTCCTCCGTCATACCGAATACATATCCTTTCTTGTCAACTCGTTCTCCTTCGAAAATGGACGAAGGAATATAAACTTTTAGCAAATTTCGTCTCTAGCCACTCACGACATACCTTCTCCAAATCTACTCCTTTGAGGTTTCTTCAGTTTCATTAGTCATTTTCACGAAGTTATTTTGGTTTATCTCATGTGCACACGACATCACTACGCAGTTCCATTTCTTTCCATGAAAGTTGCTATAAGACGATAAGGTTTCTTGTTATGTTCAGAGACCTAGCGAATGATTGGAAGTTTTGTTTGTGAGTCGTGTGACATTACGCCCAAGACCAGAACTGTAAAAACGTGATGATGTTTGTACGAAAGTGGAGACATCCGGCATTTAAGGAAGACTGGGGGAAGTAGTTTTTAATAAACTTGTGGGTGACATTGATTGAAAACATCTGATTACCGAAATGGCGTCTTTCCAGATTGCGAAAAGGTACCATTGCATCATACACTACTTTCATTTATTAAGTAAACGAAGTGTAGCAAATGGTAAATAATCAAGATAGCATGAAACAAATGAGAAAATCGATAAGGAGATGGTATTTTCAGCTTCCCATCATCTCTAGATACCACGAAAGAAACTGTGTTGAAGAATATTAAGTACGTAAACTGTACCGATATAAAATTTTATTCCAAGAAAAAGGTCCTCGGGTACTCGCATAACTAACTTGGAGAATATTTGTAAGTTACTCGTTAATTTTCTGCAATGGGAAAACTGAATGATAGCAAAGTCTAGTCACCCTTACAAACTATCTCTTTAACTGTCATTTATATTTTAGGTAACTGAGATTTATACGATTGAGGTTATTTCGAACTATGCCATTATTTTCGTGACAAGATGCAATTAAAAAAGCAGTTTGCTCTTCTAGATATCGGCTCATTATTGTTGCAATTTGTATTCATACCCTATATGTACATACGTAGTTTATTTCAGTTCTCTCACTACATGTAAAGCATGACTTTTAATTTAGATTCGATTGGCGTGATGATCATACTGGAGAAAATATCTTGAGGGTTGAGCTGAGGGATGTACTCTTAATAATTCACTCTTTTAAGCTTTGATGAGCGTTTCTAATCTCAAAAATGAAAGGTCCGGAGACGTTGGTGAATGGCTTTTGTCAAGTGGCTTCCTGAATTCTGAAGTATTAAGCTAGTCATACTTGTGATCTATTCTGGTGATAACCTGGTGGCTCCTATTTTTTGGCTGGGAGTGATCCCTAGTTAGTGTTTTCGAAAATTTGTCAATGGTTTTAGAGAAGTGAAAACCATATTATAAAACTCTCGCCAATCACTTCTCCTGATTTTGGTGCTGGATGGCATGGAAACTCGGAAAGATATTTTTTGAATAGGGGAAATTATGCAAAATCGAGTGAAAAACGCGGAAAGCCAAAGTATGTGAAGAGAAGTTGGAAAAGTCAAAAACCAAACCGAACTCGTATTAAAAGATATGCTCTATCTGTTGGATATAATACCCATTGGCCCATAGCCTTACATAATAGCAAGAAGCACCCTTAAAAAAGTGAGTTATGAAGATGATATGAATAACTTCTTCTTATATGTATTCTTTCTATTTATGTAGTTTCTTAACATGCAGAAAAGTATAGTTTAGTTCGGATGCAAATGGTATAGAAAGTGACTCACAAGGACTCAACATAAAAGTTGAAAGCAGTATTAATTGACATTGATTTTAGAGCTTCAAACAAACTCTTTTTTGTGACAAATTAGGAGCAGAATAGAATGAATATTGAAATATTCCAAATTTATTTCATCAGTATACTAGTTTGTAAATGGTTTATGTTTTCCAGAAAAGTTAATGTTTGCTCGTCACCATCAATTTGAATTGTTATGTGAGTAGTAAACATTTTATTTTTATGCGTTCGTTTTATAAATGCATGTTATGTATAAACCCATCTTAGAATGATGTGCACACGTGGAAACAAGTGTAGCGCAATTGGATTGCGATTTCTTTCTCTCCGTGTATTCATTGCAAAAAAATGCCAGTACTCTTCGTCTTTCGACATTAAAGGAGACAGCTCACTGTTTGCTTCATTACGTCGCATTATAGGAGTTATCAGCAACTACGTTGCGTAGTGAAACACACTTACTTCCCTAAGTTACCCCACTACAATTGAATTTGCTCTTATACGAATTTTTCATTGCCTGATCAAGGAAGCTCCTTGAAAGGTTTGGTAAGATGCGAACTTGTTCTGATACGAAGTGCTTTTTACTCGTCGAGTAAGGCGCTAATGTTGTCGAGTTCATCATCAGAGTAACTAGTAAACTTTTTTCGAGTTTAATGCTGAAGGCGTTTTATTGCCCGAAATTTGACAACCGCTGAGTAAGCTTGAAAGTATGAACTGACGAGGTAACATAAAGTTTTCAGTTGTAAACGTAATGAGGGAAATTTTCGGGGAAAATGTTTTCCGTAAACACAGTGTACGTTATCAAGCTATACTTGCTTCGTTAACGAATATAATCTGATAACCAGACAATGCACAATTTCAGCCGTCAGTTCGTGCTTTAATGGAAGAAAAATGGGAAAAGGGTTATATATACATAGAGTAAAATAAGGTCATCAACACAACCACAAGTACATAATACATAAAGCTTTACTTTATATATAAGTGAATGGAAATTAGCGAGGGGATTCGCAAAGAGACGTAGCATGATACTTTCATCTTGTCTCGTTCCAATTTTTGCTTTTACTTTTCACTCATGGTGAAAATTTTAACATAGGCGTTGGACACATCAGACATGTGAGGTGATGTGTAAATGACCAGGGATGCTGACTACTCTTCGTATTAAGGTATTGCGGCCGAATAGTGGACTGCATGGCTGTTCAAGTATTCGACACTCGACTGGGAAAGGAAACTCAAGAAAGGTTTTTTCAGAAACGTAGGGAACCTGGGGACCCGTCAAAAACACAAGCAATGTTTACAATAACGCAGAGGCCCATTTGTCAAAGACACAGTACATTCGAAACTAGTATTATAGCGTATGCACTCTGCATATGAATACAGCGTACAGAAAAAAATCACGTTTCTTAATAAGCTGTTCAACGTACAAAGGAAAATGTTGACTCGTTGTAAGATGCAAAAAAAGAATTCGTGCGAAAAAAACAACAGAATACGAAGTCGCAAAACCCGTGAAGTAAACAAACAAGTTGGAACCACCACCTACATTTTTCGCTTGAATTTTGGAAGCATAGAGTAAGGTCGCAAGAAAGTATTGTTGCTAGGGATGGATGTCGAAATACTCATGGAATTTCCGACTTGTTCTCCGTAAAGGAATTTCGTGTCAGAGTAATTCACAGCTAAACAATTCTCAGTAGTTGTTGCTACATAAATAGGCGCGGCGTCTGATATAAGATATCTAACAGAAAAATACATTCCTCATTTTTATGAAGTTTTTTGTAATGAAAATGGAAACAATGGAATGGAATGCAAAGATGTTTTCACATTGCGGGTGATGCGTCGGTGTTCCAGGAAAAAACTCGTGAAATTAATACCACCCAATATTTTCCCGTTCTAATTATATCATAGTTGGTGAGGTGTGTTGTGCGTAAGCAGCGGGAAAATAGATACTAGTAATCAATCTCGAACCACCTACGAGTTATAACAGGCGCTTACTGAATATCAGAAGAAACGTACAAGGGAAAACGGAAATAAGGTGGCAGTATGCTTTATCAGAGTTAAAACACTAAAACAAGGCATCATTATAATTTATTTCAAAGTATATACTTCAGTCTAACGTAAATAGTTACTGGCCTTTCCTCGAGACGCAAGCGAAAAACTGTTAATTCCCTGTTGAACCAAATTGCTATATAGTTTCGTTGAGGTATCAAATCGTCGATGTGTGAAGGTCTTCCAAACAACTTTGAGGCCACATTGCATAAATTGGACAAAATGACAGTCATTTGTAATCTTGTAACTTAAAATACATTCCGTATATAGATATTCAGCCCTGTACTTCAATACGTTCGTTGATACGAAAGTCTGGTTCCAAGAAATAAAATACTGTAATCAAATGCTTCGACAAATGTTTACAAATGGAAGTTTAGACCAGAAGAGATCATTTCATTTGATAACTTGGAGCTTAAAGGAGCAATACGTTAAATACATCATCAGACGCAACTGATACAAAACTGTAGCGTTATGTGTGAGAACCCATGAAACATTATTCTCCGGCTCATGATCGGCAGGCATGCGACGGCTTCGGGTAATGTGCGATTCACCGAATTTCTGTTTATCGTAGGTTACCCGCTTCGATATAGTGTCGGGAAAACTGCTCGGTATCGCAGATAAATATACGCTTGACATCGCATATGGCCCGAAGGTGGTACAATCGCGATAAAGTAGCAGGATAAATCTAGAGATCATCGCATTCGGCAAGATTACGGCGCATATTCTACTAATCGAAAAGTTTAACTTGATACACACACACATCGAGAAGATCGACGGCGGGACGTTCTCAGATGTTTTGCTTTGCTAGGAAAGGAACAACAATGAGTTAAAGTTGTTTTCAAGAAAATAAATTAATTTTCAACAAACAAGCTCTAAAGTATTGTGTGATCTTCCGGTTGTGGTGTTT
>VICI01003119.1:0-14198 GCA_019593645.1 Akabosia matsudoensis | reverse complement strand
ATTGATAAAACAAACTGTCACGTGGTTCAGGAGAGTCCAGATTTTCATGTCATCGGTTATTTTGACACGACATTACACTTTGTTTTAGCGTTTGTTATCCCTTTGGAAATTTTGTTATCTCGGTTTATAAGTTCAGGCTCAAACGTCCAGTCTGGCACAATCTTCTACTCATCACATGCAAGAGTCAATGGACTTTTTCCTGGAACTACCAAATCAATCTACCGCTAAAATAGTATTGTGTAAATTCACTTGTAGTCATTAAGCCCGCAATTTAATCTGCCACAATAATTACTCCTATTTTCGTTTTCTAATACAAATGGTGACACAAGTCTATCATCTACTTTAATTAACTTTTTAGTCGCCGCTCTGTCCTTGTCCGTTAAATTTTCATGAATGGTTTAGGCTACAAAAATGTATGCGTGCAATTATGACTGCCTATCTCTTAAATTGTCCGCATGTTTTCCTCGAAAAATTATATACTATTTAGTTTACCAAATAGTTTATTGTACGAGATAATTTAAAAAGACTATATTTTATTCTTAACCTTACAACTTATGTCTTTAATGGATAAAGACAAAGTAGCCGTATTGATTCAGTGATTGTATGTACATTCATGTTTTGAAAAAAAGTTATCATAATATAAACACAATAATTAAGTACCGCTGTAAAGACAAAAAACAATGTTAATAAAGAACAATCACGTTTGCTCGGTACACAAACGTGGAAAAACTGACATTTTCAACTTTTGTTTGCATCGGAACCATCGATCAGGCTATTTTCCCTGTCACCACTAATGGACACCCTCATGAACAAAATACGCTCAAGCACGATTCCTATAAGTAGCGAAAGCTCACATTAGACGATTTCAAAGATTCCGAAAAAAGATGAGACATACCTAATCACACATAGGTTTTTCAAGCACAAATGGTCTACGCATGGAGCTCTATCCAAATCGTCAATAAAATTTTTTGTCCACTTACGAAGCATTATCGTCAATTTTAGTTACCCTATAACTCGTCATTAAGACAAAATCAGATATGGGTTCTTGAACCAAAAATGATCTACGCATGGAGTTCTATCCAAATCGTCAATAAAAAATTTTCCCATTTACGAAGCATTATCGTCAACTTTAATCACTCTATAACTCGTCAACGTGACGACTTGAATGGTTAACCTCGACACCATAGAAATGCTTATGGTAAACAGTCATGTGGTCAAAGTTGCAAGCCTGAACCATTAGCAGTTCCTGAGATTTCGTGATAACAGACGGACGGACGGACAGACACCCAAGACGATTTTATAAAGCAGCTTTCGCTACTTAATAAATTGTAAGAGCTTTGAATGACTAAGCATTTTATGTCGTAGCCATTACCATTTCCATTCGAACAATTTGCAATCATTTATCAAGTGGTTTGCATGAAAATTTCTAATAATAGTATCTGGTGAATCACCAAAGTCTCCTTAAATAAGCAACGTCCTAGCCGTCGGCAAGGACGTTTCACGACTCGCTCGATGAGTGATGATGACGCAAGTGAATGTCACAAACGGACTGAGTTAATAGTTCTACCTCTTCTTAATGATCTCTCTACGTGTGCCATATATTTCTAGGTACGACTTATGGTCACACGCACACATGACTTACTTTCTCGTCACCTTCGCACTTTTTTGTCCTAGGTTATGTACGCTTAGATTTAGTCACGTGTCCGCGGTCGTTTTCTGCCTTGAACGTCATGAATTCCCTCTTGACCAAGTGAGCTAACCATTTCACACGTAGTCTACTAAGTATTAATTTTTTTAAACACAAAAGACTCTCTAAAAATAGTTTTTTTCTGCGAAGGAATGCCAGAGTAGAAGGGATATTTTTGCGTAGGTATAAAAATGACATGGCATCATGTGAAGGTGAAATGATAATATATTTAAGTCTTGTTTTCATCGAGAAATTTTGAATGGGCCATTTTTTTTCTTCGCAAGCGACACTGGTTACGATCAGGTTACATTGACATTGTCATTCTTAATCTTCTCGGAGCGTATGACAGTTTTTGATTGATAACTGCATTGCTGATTAAGGTAACACATTTATATTTGTATCAGCACACCCTTACAAATCAAGGTACAAGGACTAATGTTGTTAAACAAGCAATCACTGATAGTAAACCGCCAATTAAGTCATCATGATCATGGGACGCATATGTATACGTACCAAAATTAACTTGACTTTGAGAAACCTGATTAAGTGCCACTCTATAATCAATCATTCTAATTTGAGTACAGCTCATTGTTCCTTTTTCATGTGCGATTGACTTAGACAATGCGTAAAAGGCTGGGCTCCCTGAAGAAATGACTTCAGGAATCATTGTTGCTGCAAGTAGCAATGGACAGTTTGATGATAAATTAATGGTAGGATCTGTTTTGTATTTGTCTTGATTCATGACTAGTAGATGCTGTGTCAGCATTTCTTTTATTTTTCATATCAAAAAATTTACAAAGGGTATAAAGGAAGGGCTCATTTCGTCTAAACATGTCACGAACAATCACATAAACGCAAGTGTAAATGAAGAGCTAAATTGAAACAAAAAAAAATACTCAAAAAAACTTAATAAACATTGCAGCAGTTGGCGTTTTTCTCCAATTTCCGAGATAAGGCCGGAACTACATTTAACTATCATAATTAGTACAGCTAAATAGGCAAGTTCAACAAGAATAACAATCTATTTTTGAAGTTTTTTTTGGCATCTTTTGTGTCGGTGTATCGGTATAACGCATGTTCATGTATGTTACACGTCTTGATGTATAGCTTTCTCCTCCAAATTATCCTATCTATTTAGAAGTAGTTTTTAGTTTATTTTATTTTTTTGAAACTATCAAAAATTTCATACTAAGTTTCATACATACTGGAAATTATGAGCAAACTTTGCGTTTCAGTTTACCCCTAACAATGTAATACTGTTTTATGTAAGCTCCTTTTGCGACAAAAAATCTAGGAGAGTGAAGGAGCATCCTGCATTTTACAAGAAATAATAGGTTTTTGCTTGTTAGTTCTTAGAAAGAAAGTTCTTAGAAATCAAAAAATAAAATAAAATAAAAGTGTTTTACAAAGCTACTGTTAGCAGTGAAGATATTATTTTCCAGAGGTTAGTGTTTTGATACTAAACGCAAAATGCAAGAGCAATTGTAAATATTATCTGAGATGAAGGTCGCTGTAAATTTAGTCAAATGCGACTATCAAGGAAACGGTATGCCAATAGATGGGAAAGGTAGAAATGGTGGTAATCCTGTAAACGGTGGTGGTGGCAATAGCGGTGGTGGTGGTGGCGATGGTTGTTGTGGTACAGGTTGCTTCCAAAACTTAACCAGTCTACTAACAGTGGAAGGATGTGTTCTAGCGTCCGCAGACGTGTGACTATGTAAAAAGTGCATACAATTCAATTAGAAGAAGAAATTAGTGCAAAATACGTAAAAAAATCTTTAAAAGCGTTACGAAAAATCAGCCACAAATAAATTACAAGTGTATAAAAAAAAAAATGTTACATGAAAAATAATACTTTTCCGTTAAAACTTGCATTGCCCACCCAAAAACAGCCCAAAAAATGAACAAGCAGTCTATTCGTACAAGCATATTAGGCTACTATTAACACTATAAAATAATCTATTACGCTATCAAGTCCAGCCCGTCTTTTCTTCGGATCTAGCATAATTAGAGAAAAAATTTATCCTTTTCTGACACCAGCACAGTTAATCAATTGCTAATAATGACTAGAGAAAAACACAACCACAGATTGGGTCATCATAGGGGAGGGTGTTGTTATGTTATGTACATTTTTTTCTTTACATTTCCCATTACTGTGTATTCCCACTCTTCGCATATTTTTCAATAATTTTTTTTTTTTTTTTGAAAAAACGTTGTTTATCATAAACAATCAATTAGCTTGCCGTAAAAGGACATTGTCCTTCTATCCATAACTGAGTAAGCCTTGGCCAGTTGAAATGAACATTATTTTTAAAAAATGTTTCATGAAGTTGTGCGAGTTACACTGCCTTAAAAGCTAGTAAGCTATGAAGACGCATATTTTGTTTTTTATACAAAAGCCATCATCATTAATAATATCTGTAACGCATGGACGGAGTCATTAGTAAATTTTGCCAGAACCTCCACGGGCTGGTGACGCACATTGCCCTTGATCTCGGACAAGGAAACTTTTTCAAGCACTCTGCAAACTGTCGATCGCACTCGCAGAGGTGAGCTCCACAAATCCCTTTCCAGCCTCGAAAGTCGCTGACTAAAAGACAAAAAGAAAAAAACGGATTAAAAACTGTGTCAAGCTTACGAACATCCAACTTTTATTTTTATTTTTATAGTTTCCTCCACTAATTGGCAAGCCATAGATATTTTTATTATTATTATTATTACCACACTGAGGACGTCCATGATCACATCGCCAGTAATACGGTACAAAGTAAGTTAACAACGGAGGGCATTTGGCATGGTGGTAACACCAGTCGTGTTTGGCACAGCATCTAATTAAATGAGCAAGAAGGAGAGAAGTGTATAGCATGACAAAGATAATATTGACTTTATCTCCTCATCCAAACTCACTTGTCGATCCCGTCGACAGTCAGCCCACTGCCGAGAAAGCCGCAGTAGCATCCGTAGCCTTTGAAGATGAGCGGATTACAGCCCGTCGAGCAGACCACCATGTCGTACAAGTGGACTACACTCCGACGCGGCCGCTTGCGAGACCGCACCGAGTTGTTTTCACCACTCTCCCCGTCCTCTCTGTCAACTTCGGCTTGGGAGCTCTGGCGAAAGCGGAACTTCCCTGAGGTGTGTGACACATTTGCCCGGAATAAATCTTTCTAGCGTGTCATAATCATCGTAGTCAAGCGGATCTGACGGATTGTCAAAGTTGTGATGTCGGGCGGCGATCGGAAAGGAAAAGTGTTTTGTTTTATGGCTTCCTCTCACTTGATCATTTATTTTCTCTTCGCTACTGTCATCATCGGGCTTGTTCCTTTTGTTTGCCCTTTGTTCAGGATGATGGACAGTTGGTGGAGCATCCAAACTACGATGCTTCTGACTTGTCCGTAGAAACCTATCACGACCAGGGGCAATAGGACTACTGCTGGTTCTGTTTGTAGTCGGTGGACCTGGGATAGGTGAATGCCACTTTTGATCCATGCCTGAAAATATGGCCTCCAAGTTTTCGCTCGAGTTGTCGTCACCCTCTTGACTGTCTCTCATATTTGGCGAAAAATTAGCACTGATTATGTTTTTCCTTTTATGAGATGTTGGGTATTTTGGTGACAGTGTGTCAACGTTTTGATCGTAAGCACTTTCATTTAAGCTCAACAGATATCTGTCACGAGGCGACGGCAGCAACGTGTCAACGGTTGGCTCGAGTTTGTACTGAGTTGAGTCGTAGTTGAAAGGTGGGTAGCTCGAGTAATTATATGGAAATGAGGTGTTGCTATACTTAGCTCCGTACAATCCCATGTTTGATATACGTTGCTGGAGGGTGTCATCTTCATCTTCCTCCCCCATGGGAGATAATTCCTCGACACTTTGATGGGGCAACCTTTGATTTTCAGAGAAGAACATGCCTTGAGAGGGAAACATACTGAGGCTCTTCTCTTGCATGTCATCAATATGACCTGGAAGATCAAAGAATACAAAAGGGGAATCTTATAAGATCAATGATATAATACTTGATAAATGATAAACAACAACAAAACATGAAAGAAGAGAAACAGAAACACGTTCTTATTTGTACTAAATACAAATAAATATTTGCATAATATACTTCCACAAAAGCTAACACGTGGAACACGTGAGCTAAATTATTATGCAAAATACAAAAAATCATGATTATGAATATGCGTGCTCAAAAACAAAAGATATGAAAATGAAAGGGTTTTAGAGTTGCTTTGAAACAATTATAATAATGGCACGCTGTCAAAGTCATCTTTAGTTCCTTATCGTTACCGGTGGCACTGCTTAGAATACATCTGATTCTTTTTTTGAAGCTATGAAGGAAACCATGCACTTTATTAAGAAGCACACGCGTAAACCGTCACATAGATGAACACAAGTTGCA
Organism: Akabosia matsudoensis; assembly: GCA_019593645.1. Lineage (NCBI taxonomy): Eukaryota > Metazoa > Arthropoda > Collembola > Entomobryomorpha > Paronellidae > Akabosia > Akabosia matsudoensis. Next base: position 8,106 of record VICI01003119.1, on the reverse strand, counting down.
GTGAAAATCAGCAGCGTATCTGCAGGCTTTGAATGAAACGCTTGACGAACTAGAGAGGGATCATAATGTAACTTGATGCGTTTAGCACAAAAAAAAATATATATTATTTTCGTTCTTAGCCGAATGGAGAAGTGATACTTTTCATATTCCATCCTCGTAAGAGATACTTGAAAATCAAGTCTTTTTGTCGGCCTACAAAAATATTAGCAATGAAAAAGAAAACTGCTACATATCATGACAGGTAACGTGCTTCGTTCAAGAGTAGTTAAACGTTAAATTTCAAATGCAAAGCTAATTTATAATCATTCCTTTTGGCAGACAAAATGGGATTTCAGATGCAGATAGCCCAGAGTGGCTATATTCACGGTAACGTAAATTTTTTTTACACTTTTGAGGAATCGTGAGAAAATGAATTGCAGCAATACTCAGAATTTGGAACTATTTTGTCGTAGCCACACATCTTCTGAAACCGATCATTAATGCATCATATCATGTCACTTGTTTGCGTTTGGTAAACAACTAAACTATTCAAAAGAAACACTCCGATCTTAATGCAAATAATAGACTTCAACCAGTCATTTTTCACAGAAACAAAACGACACCGATAGACTAGGCCTGCAGCAATTTCAGAGCCGATCAAGCATAAGACGGATTTCTCTCATTTGAAAAGCCTAAGTTTCTGTTTTAATACTTTCAAGCAATGTTTTTGTTATTATGATGCATTTACAAATGCAAAGACGTGGACATTTTTTTTATGCTCATTTGTAAACAGAAGACGGGACCAAACCTTTTTTTCTATTCTACTGCTAATACATTTGTACTTAAGTTTACAAAGATTATCAGAGAAAAACATATCCTCATTGACTGCCATTTCCTTCCTTCCTATTACCTACTCAGGCGGAAAATTCAACGAAAAATTGTGCTGCCTCAACGTGCAATGTGGGTTGTGTTCAGTCAACATAAAAAATTGTAATTTTAAAGGATGATGTTAAAACATCGTGAGTGAGCCTTTTTTCAATGTTTGCGCATGAAATGTAACACAAAAGTTTTTAGTATTCAAAAGGCCCATCTTCTCTGCAAAGCTTGTTAGCTTGATTAACATCTTAATCAAGAGCTATCATCTGCAGGGTTGTAATAATGTGTGCACTTCCTCTTTTTACCATTGTCACCATCGGTTCTCCTAGTCACACTTTGATTTCGCAACGATGACATAGATTGTCACTTAACAGCAGTGCGTTTTATGTTGACGGTTTTGTTATTAACTCGTGCTATCTCTTTAAATGACGACTCAAGTCGAACGTTAAACATAACAAGATAATTGTTGAATTAACAAGTTCACATTTCGATAACGGCCACCTAATTTTCATCCTAAGTTTCTAACGACGCATGAACATATGCCCGGATCATTGGTTTTACATATATGGTCGCATATTGTACATAAAAATGTTCTGGATTTTGAAATTTAGCGTTCGGTACGGCGTTGATTAATCTGGATTATAACTGATAAGGATAAAATGGCACTTTATTTGTCTTGCCTTGCAACTTGAAACAAGATGGATTGAATAAATAAATAATGGTTCCTTTTGTATCTCATTAATAAATAATACGCATCCATTTCTCAAATTTTTCCTTTTCCGAAAGCAAAGGAGAACAAAAGCTATACACTTAAACATATTATGCATAAAATACCTCATAGTCAATGTAAATTCATCCGTTTTTAATTTGATTTTAAAAAAATATCTTGTTTTTAAAGTTAAGTTTGAAGTGTACTGGACGGAAATTTTCAAGAATTTCCTTCATCATCAATATTTTTTCTTTTTAATACGTAACAGACCATATACCATAGGTATTCTGGTGCGCCCTATGAGTTGCAAAACAGCAAGATTATTACACAATCCCTTATGCATAATAGCTAAGCAAAATGTCACAGTACCCAGGTAGAACAGTTGTGCTCTACTTGCCATTCACAGTGACAATAATTATTATTAGCCACTCTGATTACGTTTGGTGGCTGCAAACTTACTTGCAAATGGATAAAAGGGAAAAAAAAAATTTAAAAAAGGAGATACACAGGGCATTTTTATGTGCTACATTTTATGTCTGCTTATGAATGTATATTTTGTAGCAAACGCGCGAAAATTTAATGCTTAACTCAGTTTGATGACTGTGTAATTGTTCATTTTTTTACAAACTAGGGAACAGCGCAGAATTGTTCATATGCATATGTTTCACAAAGTATAACGGCTCAATGTTTCGGTATATTAGGCCCTGGACGTTATGCTTTGATTTCATGTTGTTTTACGTGTCACCCTTCCTTATAGCATGTGTTTGCGCTTCCTTATAATTTTGCAATTAAAGTTGTCTAGAATTTAATAATGAAGCCATAATTAAAACACGTAACGACATATAACACGATTGCATTTCGAACACTATAGCCGATAATTCGCGACAAAACTTCCATATTCATGAATAAATCCCTAGCAAACGAAAATATAAGCCAAGCAAAGTCGTGAAATATTACCATTTGCCTGGTTTTCTGTCATAATATTATTTTCTAATAGTAATTAGTAATTACCTTGTCCAGTAACTCCTATGAAGCAAAGTAGAACGAATACGAGAAGTGTCCCAACACCACCCACGGAGAACAGGCATGTTGTCGCATGTATGGAAACAATATCGGTGAACAGTATCTGTCGCCTTGTGTCACGCTTGGGAAAGTAGTTATTCCGTTTCGAAGTCGGTGCTGTTTCCCTGAAAACACGTCCATCACTTGCTCTCTGTCGTCGCCGTGAAATAGGGTGTTTTGACAGTTTCACTTTCATCATCGCAGAGTTCACCCAACGCGTAGGAAAAGATGAGATGACGGGCTATCCTTTACGGAACCCAGAGGTGTTCCGTTGGCCGTGGGATTTAACAGCGGAAGTCGTTTGATCGGGGAATACATGTAGCATCAAAAATCACGCTAATGACAGCCTAGCATTAAGTCTGTTTTACACGGTTTGCTTGTGGAACTCCAATCACTTATGAAATTTGAACTATTCACCTGATCATGTTCCTTTAATGCAGCAGATCCATTGCTTTTAACAAGCCTAAAACATGGACTCCTTGTCCTGGGCAATGGTTATCTTGTTATACAAGTTATCGCGAAAATGTCCGTACTCACTCCATTTTCACCGAATGTACATTGAGATAACCCGGTAAAACGGTACACAAATGGCAGCCTATTTATTGTTGAATAAACTTTTTAACACCAAATATGAAAATCTTGTATGTATTTTCTCATAGCGCATCCGGAAATTCGAAAGCAAAAATATGACCCAATTGTCCATGATGCACTCTGTCGTTTGGTCGCCACCTCCATTTTGACCATACTTCAGAACTTCATAGAACAACAGTCAGTTTCACAAACACTTTCGGATGCTTATCTTGACCGTTTACATGGACGCTTGCATATATTTTTCCCTTGGAGGGAATATTTTCACTAACAATCCTTTTCAAAAGTGGAGTAGGTGAAGATGAGCTTTATTGCATCGATGTTTTCATTTGCCTTGAATCACACGATTTTGCGTAAATACTGCTCAAGACAATCAATAAGAAAAAGCCTCTTAGTTTTGAACAAGCACAAAAACTTGGGCGAGGGGGTCTATCCATAAAGCAAATATTATTTTGGTCTCAAAAGACATCACAAAAAAACCTATCCTTTATTTTGTCGCTTTATTATCTTCTTCCGTATTTTCCAGATCTTTGCTCCATGGATAAGTCTTCAACTGCCGTACAGTTACGCATACGCTCTAACGTAAGTCCTTCCGTGCTTCATTTCTGTAGATGCCCATGCCTGCTCTCGTGACACACTCGGAGAATATTGTCAGGACACTGTGACATCGATTAACCGAGTTGAAAAGGAAATGAAACAATAAATTTACAGTAACGACACACTCAACAAGACAGTTAACAGAAGACTGGGCTAAATGGTGGTTAAGCCTGAAAGTAAATTTAAAAAAAAAAGATGAAACTAGCAGAGCATGCCGCAGTCTTGCCTTGCCATTGTTGTCTTATGTAATTGTGGACTAAAACCGACTTGGATGCTAACAAAATGGTTTTACTTTTCTTTCATAGTATTCAGATCCTTATCTTCTTTGTCATAAAAAAAATATAGTTTATACCCTCAGCAAACATCAACGAAGGGATATATAGCCTTATTGGCAATGCCTTAAAACTTGCGCATGGCTTAAGCACAACAAAGTTTGCATGAACATCAAGACGCTTATTTTTTTGCATTCATTCATTCTACTATTTGTGGACGCCATGCACCAGGGATTTGCAAGGCAGTTAAAAAGGGTAAGTAAACAAAAAATGCAGAAAAAAGTAACGAACGCGTTGAAATCAAGAGGGAGGATTGCATACATTGCATAGCTTGTTTTTCTGTTCTTGGAGACGTGTGGTCTGCAGTGCACCATGCATTGTGCTTGTGGGTAACAGCATCAAGTACGTGTAGCAGTTTTACAAGTGTATCAGTTAATTGCATAAGTGAAAAGGGTCGTGCATAAGAGAGAGAGAGATATGTGTATTATATAACAATGTGTTATAATGCCGAACAATAACATCAAGTTTTTTTCAGAGTGGCAATAATTATCCGTTTACTACTGCTCTCAGCTTTGCTAAAGCAGGCTGAAACAAAATGCATTGTTAACGCTTAGACTCGACGCAGCTCTAAAAAATAGTCACAGAATGAGAAGCTTACTTCTTCACATTCTACAGGCGTGCTTAGTTGTTAAAAAAGGGGTTTTTAGGAAATGTCCTTCGTCACGTGCTCTCGATAAATAATATAGACCGTCAATAGCAATACATAATTGCAATGAAAGCAAAAGTAAACATGATAGAGTAAAACGTAGCAACGCTAGAATTAGGCATTGCGAATGGGCACCTACAGGTGCCTGGCAAAAGCTATGCCCTAATGTGCATACCTAGTTTCATTTAATTGATTAACCCGGATTGATTAGGGACCCTAGGCGGATGACTTGCATGGGGACCTGTGCTTGTTATATTTTTAATACCTCATATAGAGCTATATTCCCACCAAAAATGAACTCTCATTGCCATTTTTTGTAAATTCGTTCACCTGCAGAAACCTATGAAGGTCTTATCCAAAAGGGCCCAAAAGTTGATATGTTCTTCCTTGGGGCTGTACTAATGTCCTCACAAAGTTTCAGCTCGATCGGATTAAGCTTGTAGGCGTTACACGGAGTCCCGGAACCACGGACACACGGAAAATCGGAATACCGATCGATTGCCATGAGTATCTTATAAAGCTATTGCTCTACAATACTCAATAAGCTAAATAGTCAAAAATCAAAGCATTGAAAGTTGATTTTCATAGGCAATGTAGAGCATTGAAGTAAGATTTTCATAGGCAATGTAGAGCATTGAAGTAAGATTTTATACATATGTATGATTCAGCTTCTCCACATATTTTAATTTGAATAAATCTTTATCTTTTTTTTCTTCTTATCGCTGTTTTCCCCTGATTAAGACTGAAAGATTTATTCGAAACGTTGATAATAAAACATCAAATTCAAAGGCCTGTTGCACTTCCTACTTACTCTTGCATACCGAATCTTACAAAAAACACAAAAAGATGTTACAAAAGCATCTGTTTTGGGCTAATGGATTCAGGGATTGTAACCTTACATTTTTCAGAAAATTGAGTTTAATCGATTTAATATAATTTAATCTGACTAGCCTCCTTGTCGATGCTTCTATTTGTCCGTTATGCATANCATTTTTCAGAAAATTGAGTTTAATCGATTTAATATAATTTAATCTGACTAGCCTCCTTGTCGATGCTTCTATTTGTCCGTTATGCATAGTATTATGTTCCATGCTGAACTCAGCTAGAAGAGCTGACGGGTAATATATGTTAGGTATTCCCTTTTCTTATCGCCAGATACTCGCACGCCGGTCGTCTAATGTTAACCAGTAATACTCATAATGTTAAACGGCGGGGCTGCGGGTAGCTGGCGATAAAAAATATAGTAAGTCCCGAATCTAGAACTTTGTCTTCTGGCAGCAAAAACGAAGCATCATCTCAATTACTGCTAAGGTAAAAATAGCCTCCATGTGCATGCATAATTTCAACATTTTCGCCTAATTGTTCCTTTTGGTCACTCTGAAATACAAGGTAAAAATTTAACTTTCTTATAGACACTCCCAAAAACCTTTACCTCTAATTATGCATGCATGGATTTCAGCCTTGTAATTAATTAGCTGTAAATTTAGACCAATTATATAAAAACTTCATTTGCTACATTCGTTTTTAACTGTAATGCCTAGGTGAATGTCTGATAGTGCGCGTCGCCTGCATGATAACAGATCATAATTCTATTTTTGCACAGGTTGCGAGTAAGTAAACTGTTGCGCATTGCAGTGCAATCGACAAGAAATGGGGACTACTCCAAGTTTCACCATAACAAGTGAAAACGGACAATAGGTTCCTGAAAGGAGTTACAGCAAGGTTGACAAAAATTACGAAAGATTATGTCAACTCAAAAAAAAAACACACATGACGCAGCAATTATTAGGTAAAGAAGAGCTTATGTGGTTTAATAATTCGTAGTTTTGCCACTCAAAAGTCTGAAAAAGTCATTACTTCATGTCTGTTTCGCACACAAACATTCAGTGCGTTTTGTATCGTGCAAATCACCACTGCACCTTTTGTCATTAATAATAATAGAAGGGTTCTTGAAAGAAAAATTCAAAATGAACAACAATAAAGTGATTTCACACAAAAAAAAAACTGTTTCGGTAATTCTTATCAATTTAAAGGGAAATGGCGACCTAAATAAAGTCTTACTTGTTCTCACACTTCGACATGATATGAATAGCGCAGCGTCCAGGTTGCCGTTTCAGTAATCCCGTTCATAAAAAAAATACAACATACTAGGCCCATTCCATTTAACGTTTCCTAACCAAAGTTAAAATATTTAGTTAAACATGTGAAAATAAAACTGTCTTCCTAAACAAGTACAGTCAAACCTGTCTATAAGAGGCATCCAAGGGCGACAAATAAAGTGCCTTTACTACAGCATGCCTCTTTTAGAGTTGGGAAAATACATGGGGTAAATATAATTTGGGCAACAGAAATTACACCTTTATTAGACAGGTTCTTTTATAGGACTGTCTTTAATATACAGGTTACACTGTACAAACATTATGTGCATCCACTAAAGCTTTTCCTGACTTTACAAATGTTAAGTTTGCAATAAAAGTTAAGCGTTCACAAAACTAGTATCAAGGTTGCGTTTAGCCCCAGTTCTATCCTCTGACGCTGACATAGTTTTTCTTATTATACAAAGTAGTAATACGGGGGTGCACGTGGAAATTATCCTAAAACCTGACAAAAAAGATTTTAATCAGTAAAATTCATGACATATTTCGAAAGCTTAAGTGTGTGACGTGCGGGAAAGATGTCAAGTAAGTTGTTGGAATCTATAGTAAAGAATTTCGTTTGTAGGCCGATCTGATTAAAAATGCGATCCAAAAGAGATATGGGTAATGGCTGCAGGAAGAAGTTTAAGTTTATAATTCCCCTTTGTTTTAATACCATATACCATTATTTTGATGGTTATCCAATGTGAAAAAACTCACATTATTTATCCAGTCTTATGAAATACGTACATTTGTGCTAAAACGTCCACATTATGATATAGAAGGGGGGGGGGGGTTGATTTGTGTTCGTTACGGCATTAGAGGATGGACACTGATTTCTAAATCATGTAGCGTAAAACTTCTAAAGAACGCCCCCGGCGAAAATTTCTAATAGTAATCTCCAATCCACCTGGCGAAATTTCAATTTCGAGTTTTTCGTCTCAGCCCCGGCGATCTTTAGAGACCCGGGCATTCTTTAGAAGTTTTACGGTAGGTATAATTTTCTTAAATAACATCCCTCTCTTTCTCCATTTCGGTAAATCAAAGTAGCAAAGATATAGCCCTGAATTTCCCGCTTTGTTTTATCTAATTGCAGCTTATTCTCGTTTAACTACCAAAATTTCAACAACTACGCATGTGACATCTCTCAACGAGCTTATCCTCGCAAAGCCTTGTTCAATA
>VICI01003118.1:0-14201 GCA_019593645.1 Akabosia matsudoensis | reverse complement strand
TCAAAGTGTTTGTGATGAGGTTAAAAAATATCAGGATTTCTTTTCATCGTCAACTGGAACGATTATGAATCTTATTCCTAAGGTATTAAGCATTTCCTACGTTGACGCGAAATAGTGGACATGCATTGATTCCTTGCCTTGTAAAATAATAGCAATATTCAAATTTCGACAGGTTCGCTCTATCAATGAAACAATGGGAATAGCTGGCTTATCATTGTGCAGTTTGAATACCAAAAATGATAGTCCCGACACCACCGGCGACAGTTTGAACGTGCATTCCCATAATGGGAATCAGATCGAGGAAAATGATAACAGGTCATGTCAAACGTCAACCCCGATTCCACAGTGCCTTATCAATCTGACCAGCGATCTCGGTTTTGGTTTGAATTTGTTGTATGACAACTTTAAAATATTTAAAACGAACTGGAAAGAATTAGCCAGTTCCACAAAGGAGGACCTGAGTAAACAAAGTAAAAATATGAAAACTCTTGAAACATGTAAGGAAATGATATGGCTATTTTAGCGTATTTGAGTGTTATTCTTCCAATCATCCAATAATTTTTTCTGACGCGTTTTAGATATTCAGCTTATAGTAAAAAATTATGAAAAACAACTCTCCGAGTCTAAAAGTCAGCGTGTCAGCGATCAAAAGCATTATCAAGAAGTTATCAACACTTTGAAAGATGACATCAAAACTATGAAAATGCGCAACCAAGATATGATGAAGCATAAGGAACAGGAGATCAGAGAATTGAAATCGCGAGTGCCTGAAGTATGTTGGTTTCCAAATCTTTTGGTATGCGACACAAAGCAGATTGTTAATATGACATCTTTTGTTTTTCATTAGATCAATGACAATGAAGAAATACAAAACAATGTGGAAACAACTCCACCAGGGAATCGCAACGAGGTTCACTCTACCTTTGAAGACTCATTTGGGTCTTGTTCATCAAATTTGGAAGAAACGTTCACAAATTTAACTCGAACAAAGGTCGAATATTTGAAATTGACACCATCAGAATACGTCGACGACGAGGTTGTTGACACTATTAGCATTCCTGATGGAATCCGACATATTTTGGAAGACAAAGACCTCAAGGTATGCATTACATGGGTTTCATTTTGCAATTTTTAGACTTTTTTAACAGTTTGGTTTTTACAGTTTCGAGATTTAGAGAAAAAATTTGAAGCTAACAGAAGATACATGGACGAGTTGACTCATGACAGGGAACTGGAGAGAGAAGAGTTTCAACAGTTATGCAACGAACATCAAATTCAGATCGAAGAGCTTAGACGAGATAATGCAAAATATATGGAGGAAAAGAAGCAACTTGTGTACCAGATTGAAGATCTAACTACTCGGTTACAACAGTCTGAAGTAAATGGGATGGAAATAGTCCAAAAGCTGGAGAAGTCTGATAGCGAGTTGAAACTGGCGGTCGAAAAGGTGATTCCTATCAATCATGTACATACTCATTATTCTACGCAGCTTTTGAAGAAAAATTTCTCGTGTTGCATTATTAGATTTTTGAGTTACGAGAAATTGTACGTGAACAGGAAGTCAGAATAGATGAAATGACACAATGTGTTGCGCAACTGGAAGAAGAGAAGCAATTACTACGAGATGAGATTGAAAAGCTTGAAACAATAACCAAAAGAGAACAACCAGTTATGAAGGAACAAGACAATTATGGCACATTGTCGTTGGATGTCACGGATGAGATTCACCATCAGGTATGCTGCCTGACGTACTAAAGTAATTGCAGTGACCTATTTATTCTACCTACAGTAACTTAACTAGCACTTTCGATTTTCAGTTGCAAGACTTAGCAAGGCGAATTGAATTCAAAGTAGTGGAAATGGACAGCTTTCAAATACACACGCGGCCAGGAAGCTCATGCTCGGGAATGACATCTGCTGTTTCCACAGAAGATATATCCTGTCGGTAAGCTGGAATCTTTGCAACGTGCTTACTTACTTTAATATATATTTTTTTAAACGAAAATCGTTTATACCTTGTCTACTTATAGGGAGGCTCGTATGTCACACAACTTCGAAAACTTAACCTTGGAACATTTAGGGTCGGCAATTTTCAATGAAATTCATCGTTTGGAGTCACAGTTTGAGAATTTAGTAAGATATGATGACGTTTTCGTAAAGAAACTTAAGGATGCTGAGCTTCAAAACAGCGGTCAGAAGATAAAAATTGAGGTGTGTGACCAATACGACTACAAATTTTTGCTTGATTCATATTAAAACCCGTGGAATTGAAAAATTAAATTTCAGGAGCTGGAAAACCAAATTCAAATTTTTCAAGATAAGTGCACGAAACAGTCACTCCATATAGCAGACTTGGAGGGGAAAATCGATGCTTTGCGTTTTGAATCTTCCAGTCCAGCCGTAGTGACGGTTTTGCAATCTCGATTGAGTACAACAACCAAACAACTGGAAGATTCACAAACGGCTCTACAGAGGAAGGAAAGTGAACTAAAGGAAATGAGAATTTCCTTGTCTAAAAAGGAGAAAGACCTGGCTCAGGTAGAAAATCTTACAACTATAAGATCAATCTCATGCAAATTTGTAAAATACATTAATTTTATGGTATTGGTAATGATTGATGTGAAGGTAATCTGTGACTATAATACTGTGAAATCGAAGCTCGAAATAAGCATAGATAAAGCAGACGTTTCTACCCAGACGAAGTCAATTTTTGAGGAAACATTGAGCTACCGGGATTCCAGCATTGAAGGTATGGGTATAGAACCATTTATATCTGATCTGTCTTTGAATTGTAATTACTAATTTCCTGAATATGTACAGGAGCAAGCCCGGAAAAAATTAGAAGAATGGAGACAATTCATCCTTTAAATGCATCTGTGATTTCCGCCACAAGAACGTTTATAAAAGAAGGGAATGTTAGTGGAGGACCCGAAGTGTCATTTTTGGAAAGTTTGACAGAAAAGGTATGCATACATCACTCGTTATAATGTTTTCTAGATCATGTTGCTGCAACGACTCCATGTTGGATTATTTGGATCAAACAAATGAATATAATACAAAAGGGGAATAAGGCATTTCTTTCCGTTACATACGAAGGCCAGCACCAATCAAACTATTTTTTACAAACAATGATTTTGTAACAATATATATTTTTTTATACGATTTCTTCCAAGATTGCGGGATTTTTCCTGCATTTGTAGGCTTTTATTTACTGCAAAAATTTCACTTCATTTGTAATTTTTGTAATCAATATGCCGACTCTATTAGATCTTGATAATCGAAACGTTTGTGGGATGCAATGTGCAACTGAGCATTCTGATAAGCCTCCAGCATTCAACGACGGACATTGTAAAACTTCACGTCGTGGTGTATACCAATGTAGAAATTCTACCTGCGTCGATTATCTGTCAAGTCTTCGTGGAAAAGCGTCAAGTTCCACCGATATCAAGGGCTCGTTCAACTTATTCAATTGTCCCTGGCTGAACTTAGATAGATTATTTTCGAGTTCTCAGTATCCATCTACGGGCTTAAAATTGAAGTCTTTGCTTTATTCCGGTAATGGAAATTCAAGCCCTAGGACATTTTTGAAATGTGGAAGAAAGAACGCGAATATCCGAAAAAAACTTTCTTCGCACACGTTACATGGCATTGAGAGTTTAGTTGATCTTCGTTCCTGGTGCACGTGCGAAATAGAAAAGCGTAAATATTATTTGGAGGAATTAATGGTTAGATTTTCTCTAATCCTTCCTTAAATATGAATGTACATGATCATTTTCTCTGGCATGTTTCAGGGTCGTTGCGAAAGGAGTTCTGCTTTTGCTGGTAGTGATACATTAAAGTAAGCATTAGTGACTTTCGGGCCAATAATTTTATTTGTTTTCGCCTTTACGCTCGCCTCTTTTAATGATTTACGAAATACGTTATTTACAGCTCATCAGCCGCTGGTGAGACGACGATAAAGGAACTGGATGATAGTTTGCAAGAACTTCACCAACTGGTCAACGAGAAAGACAAGCATATAAAGCTGTTAACAGAAAGGCTGAAGAAAGCAGAAGAAATGAGGGATTGTTCACATTGCAATAATGCTATGCCAGTTTTCAGGAATAAAAAACCAGATAACATCGATGAAAGCGAAGGATGTGAAGAAGAATCGGTGACCATCGGTGAGTGATGATATTATGACCAAAGATAATGAATGCTTTTCTAATTGTAGAGAATATATTCTAGAAACGGAGATAACTAGACCACAAGCAGATACAACGGCTCAAAAAGCAACGCAAAATCTGTCTCAGGTACAATTGTTTATAGCATAAATGGTCATTTCTTAACTAAGCTCATTCTTAATTTCTTTATCATGTAATGCATTATTAACAGGATCATTCTTCTGGATCTGGTGAAGGTTCAACTTACGAAATCAGTTTGAGTAGTGAGTATGGAGTTGAAGGCGACCTTCTCAAATATCTTGGTACAAAGCTTGTTCATCAAGGGATCAAAAAGGGTAAAGGAAGTTTTGTAAGGTCGACATTAGTTGAGTGACTAGCAAAAGCTTGTAAGTGGTAATGTTGATTTTTTCAGAGAGCTTTGCTAATCAAGGAGAGAAAAGAGTATTGGAAACTGATAAGCAAATTGAAATAGCAACTCTGAATACACATATACTCCAATTAAAACGAGCCCTAGCGGAAGAAAAGAAAAAAACTGAAGAGCTTCTTAAACGATTACAAGTTTGCGAAACTGAAAAGGCAGCACTACGATCGCAAAGTCCAAGATTTTCAGGGGTCGCAGTAAAAAATGTCGTTAGCTCTGCATCTCATCATCAACTCCACCAAAAAGATCTAATGCGACAAATCGACGTGGGAAGACAGGCCTTATTGGAGAAGGAAAAAGAAATCAGGACATTTAAGAGTAAGCTAGATGAATTACAGTCAAAGTTAACTGGCCGGGAAAAACATGAGCAAGAACTAACAACTCGACTCAACAGCACAATTGCAATGTTGCGCCGCTGTGAAGATCACGGAAGAGATCTTACAGCTAGTAATCAGGAGCAAATTCACGAAATACGACGTTTGAAAAATCAACTCGACAGAGTCAATGTATATAAGTAACTTAAATTTTTTTCAACCAATAATACCCATCAGATTTATAAAGATCGATACTGATTTATTTCAATTTTCCGAAACATCGCATAGGTGAACCGTGCAAATGAAAACTGTTCCCAACTCGTAAGTTTTGTCAATAATGATTTTTCTTCGTTTCTTCTTAGCTCATTTTTATGTGACGCAATCTTAATCTACTAAATTCTATACTCTTATACAGGGTACGGGCAATGGCAGCGAATATTTTGAGAACTATATGAGAGCTAAAAGTCATAGGAAAGCATTGGGTTGGCAAAAAAAGTACTTATCCTCAGTAGTCCTCGGCTATAAGAGTATATTGAGACTAAATGGACATGGTACCGAACATCCTGATTTGTTGCAAACACAAGTACCTATCGCGCCCAGTGCAGTTGGCTATTTAGACATGCTGAATTCCAAAACTAGATTCCGGTAAGGGTTTCAAATATTAATTATGACAGTGCTGATTTGGAAGTATAAGATTAACAGGATATCTGTCACGCATTGCCCTCTTTACAGAGTCGTGGTTCTTACAGTTATTGCGACGCTAAGAATGAAGTTCATGGTAAGTAGATGGGGAAAGAAACGACCTGGAGAAACATCTCCTGATAGTGAGTACAAAATCAGTAGGAACTCATCTAGAGCCGAATCCACCGCTGTCCGTCAAAAAAGAGCTACACTTCTCCACACTAGGGTCAGTAGTTCCCAGCTGCCCGCAGAAAATAGTACCCACCAACAAGAATCTAGGCATGCAAATTTGGGTGACATTACTGAATATTTTAGTAGATTTACCTCTCTCGAGAATGAAATAGCGGGTAGCTTATCAAGAAACGCACGTCCGTCCAAGTAACCTAATAAAAAGTAGAAATCGAGATCTACGTGTTTTGCACAACTCACTATGTTGTTTCGTAGTTTTTTAAATGAATGAGTATTTATCATACGGTTACACGAATTCATGTTCAAATTATAACTGTATTAAGTTATCCATGTACGCTTATTATATATACGCCACTTCTGTCGAATATTCAACTTGATTAGAAATAAGATTTCGGAGAAAGCGACTTTTTCATTTTATATCTTCAAGAGCTAAACTTTACAGATAAAAAAAAAAGCTTGCTCTAGAGCACTTTAATCTCGCTAGTTCTTCAATCACACGTCAACCTGGTTTAGTATGGACAAAGAAAAAGTAGAGGCTATAAAAATATTGCGACAAATATTTATTATGGTTTAAGTCTCAAATCTCATATTGACTGTGTTCTACCTCAGTGCTTAAGAAATACACATATACGAACAAACTTTTGCATCATGAAATATTCAACCGTTTATTTGTGCTCTTGATATATGTATCTGACCCCTATTTATGACACTTTATTCTCTTACGTAACGGTTTGCCATTTTGTAAGTGCCTTTATCAAATTAGTTCTATGTACAATTTTTATGTATTTATTATATTAGTCTGACCCTATTAATTATTTTATACAATACGATGTCGTTCTTTCAAAATCATAACGCACGAAGCAAAACTGAAAATAAAAGTATACTTCTGGAATGTTTTTCTTTACACAGTTTTCATTTGCATATTGTCATCCCTATAAAACGGCACTCTGAAATTGCACATGCACAGCTTACAATAAAGGGATTTTAGAGCAAGCGTGAAGATTTTCAATGTTCTCGGTTCGCAATAATGAATTTACAAAGTTAGTGGTGATGGTAAATGATCTTTTCTGTCTCTGTACTGTTGACCCAAAGGTGAATGGGGTGAACCAGAGAGCGGATCTAAGTTTTGATGGGTTTCAATGACTGGGCGTTTGGAGGATGCAACTATGTATTTGATTATGAATTGTGGTTATCAACAACATTAAGAAGACGAAGCGTCGTTTTCTCTTTTTTTTATCAACGAATTCGGCGAATACCCCAACGCATCCAACAGCAAGAGAATTTCTGCACAACAACACCTTTTCTTGTCCAATGTATATTCGGAAAGCTTGTTTCTTTTGCCCGAATAAATTATAATACTATTTCGAGTTTTAAATGTTGACACTTGGCGTAATGCTGTATGACACCTTTAATATTGGTTTTTGTCAAAACGATAATATGAATTTTACACAATTTGCCAAATGGTTCTACGAAATTTAGTGTGTGGTGTTGCTCATCACGGTGAATGCATGGAATATTCCATAAATATGACCTTTTCGAAGTCGGCTTGTTTAATTTACTTCAGCAAATACGTGTGACACTGGTCACGTTATTGTTCCCAGAAAAATAATAATTCAGCAGATCAGTTTTTATCAATTAAAGTAGGTCATTACTGTACAGATATGTAATCCACAATGGCTTAACTTACAAAAAGCAAATCCGTTAGGGTTTTACCTATACGTTTCATAAACATTGCTTTCTGAGGACCTATAAAAAGAATCGGCATATAAACAGAATAATTATAGTTCGCTTGTACTTTAACGTGTAGCAAACGGTTCAAAATTCAGCTCAGATTGAATTAAAGTTCACAAAACGATGGGTCAAAAGTTAGTTTACGTCGTATTGACACTAGGCATCATGGCTTGTACGGCATCCTTTGCTAACGCAAAGCCACGTTGTTTTTGCCCCTTAATCTATTCTCCAGTTTGTGGTTCCAACGGTATAACATACTCAAACGAATGTGAGCTTGAATGTGCTGAAGGTATATCCTACTACTTATCATTGCTTACAGTTTCCGATTGTTTCATAATCCTTACAATTAATGATTTTCAATTTTTTCACAGAAAACGTAACGTTTTTACATGAAGGAGAATGCACGGCAAGAGTACCGTGTGCTTGCACAAAAATCTATCAGCCAGTGTGTGCATCCAATGGAAAGACATTCGGAAATGTATGCGAGTTCAAATGTGCCCAGAGAAAGAATCCAGGTACGACTGACTCACATTCACAAATCGCTGATACATATTATACGTGATTACTGATTTGATTTCACAAGTCAGTCACAAGTGGAATAATTCAACACTTTTTATGGTTACAGATCTCAGCATTAGTATCAAAGGGCCGTTGTCGAACAAGCATTTTTTACTAATTTGAGGTTACTAAAGTGCATTAGTGGGAAATTCCTACACGTTTGACTTTTTTATGCATAATATAATGGACTGAAGCTGGTTTATAATTATTTTATTAATAAAGGTCGTGAATGACACTCCGTCAAAGTTCCATTTTTCCAATTCATTATTGATTGCGCATCACGCACCTCTAGCATGCATTTAAAATTATCCGATATGTAGGCAATATCGCTTAATCAAGTTCCCACACTATACTTTCAATCCAAGCCAAATATGATTGGACATTGGTATATACCGCAGGTATTCCTGATCCACATAACTTGGCTCCAAATGACGTTAAACCAATAACTGTTTGCATACAAGGCAGGTCATCTTTCGCGACTAATGGACCACCACTGTAAACAATAAACAAAGACCACACATCAAGATTCCATTTAGTATACAAATGAAATCTATGTGCTTGTACCTGTCCCCATCGCAAGTATCTTTCGTTCCACCTCTTGTCACCAGCACATATTTGAGACTTGAGAAGGCCCTCTGGGAGCTCAGTTTTACTTTGGTAGTCTGTACTACATTCCCTTGTGTTGTATCTAGTGATGTTGGCCACTTGAAGAACATTACCCCGTTTACCTATGAATTACAAAATCAGGTTACTTGTCCAAAACCTTATCAAATATACTTAAGACTTGTTAGTATAGTATAGGATGATAAAGCCGAACTTACCGAAATACTCCAGTAGTCCCCATCCTGCCACCAGTAAATCGTTCCTATGTTCAGGTCGCTGGTTTGGCTGGGGCAAACAGGCAGGCTGGATTGCTCGGTTGAAGCTTACTGCAGTAGCTAATTTGATCAAACCTATGTCATTGTATTTGATTGGTCGCTTATACTCAGGATGAATGAATATCTCTGCAATATTAGCTTCAATTCTGGTGTTGCCGGAAAATGAATCTAGCTTGTCCAAATGTTTGTCCCCCAAAAGCACACGAGTCGGTACCTTACTATAAATAGCCGTATTTGTATTCATATAGAATATTTAAAACCCTATGATAAGTTATGTTATGGAAAAGTATGGGAAACAAAATGTAACTGAATTTGTATACCTTGCTTTCCCATCCAAGCAATGAGCCGCTGTTAAAACATATGTCTCACTTATAAGCGTTCCGCCGCAGGTCCAAATGGATTTACCACTATCTTGGTACCCAACTGCTGACTGTTCTTAAATTTAATGAAATACTAGAGTTAGTTATGTCAGTGTCAGATGCGTAATATTGGTAGTAAGGTTGCTTACAGCAAAAGTCATTTCATGACGATCAGCAGCACGTCCCCCGGAAATAAATGGAAACGCATTGGTACTAGAATCGCAGACGCTGGGGCTTGGAGTGTGTGTCCCGTATTTAGGGACATCACGATGTCCACTTGTATACAATGGAACAAATTCAGACAAACTACCCTTAGCATGCAAGTCCATCGACAACTTTGAGTGCTCTTTACATTCTAGAAAGCAAATATAAGGCAAATATTTACTCAACTAAAGGCCATAATGGTTAACTAATCAATCATCATTAAAGTTTATACAAATACTTCGTGCACTAATCCTTTCCTGAGTGGGACAACATATCAACGGCACATCATTCTAAAAAGAAGAAATTACTGGACTGAACTGAAACTGATCATGTATGTTGGCTTAAGGTAGAACTATTCATTCATTAATTTCTTCTGGTTTAAAGTAGACATACCTCTTGGTAACACAATGGAGGACTAACACCAGCCCTTAGGTTTGATAGCGCACAGGGGCAATCTGGTAGCAATTTACATTCCCCAGATAAACTAATGTGACCACCTATGGTGCACTGCCTTCCTAAAAACACTGGTTCGCCTGAACTGGGTTGACAACGAAGCACTGTTAAACATATAATTAGAGCAAACAATTCTCGCCTCTCTTCAACCTGTAATCTTTTGATTTGGATCATTCTTAACAGAAATTTATTTTTTCATTCAGATCCGTTTTTGTTAGTTTCCTGATGTCTTCTGTTGAAGATGAAGAATAAATTTGGATACTGACTTTTTAACTGAAGTAAGACTGACTGAAGTATCTATTAGCGTCTTTCGCATCGAAGATATATGAAACATATCATTTACATTTACAGGGAGGACAATATTTCCTTAACTCTTAAACCATTTTTTAAGTTTTTAATCCGCAATTCAGGTATACCGTATTCTGTAAAAAACATGCTTAAAAAGTACCTTAAGGTAAGGTAACTTCCTATTTGTTATGGGTAAGGTCAAGATAACTGAATGGAGCTTCAAGTAACGTTTTATGAAACTCACATATTATTTCTAAAAATACATTTTCATGATTTTCAACGTTTTTCAGAGGTTAACTTGAAGACTTTTTATTAAAAAACAAGGCATACATTTTAATATTTTTGTTTTAAGCATTTGCACATTTACATAGGTATACAATATAGGTTTTTATGCTGTAATGCAATTTGTGAACCAGGTTGCATAATCCCCAAATTACAACTATACACACACTGGAACAAATTTACTGGCAAGTGGATAGACTTAAGTTCTGGCTTGTCTTTTACTCGGAGTGCTCCAAACCAAATCTTCAATCCAATCGAGGTAAGATAGTACATTCGTATACACAGCGGGTGCCCGTTGTCCACATTGAGATGGACCAAATGATGTGACACCAGCAACATAAAAAACGCATCTGTTCTTTTCGTTCGGTAGCAATAGTGGACCTCCAGAATCACCCTGTGCAATTATTAACAACAAGAATAAGTCTAAATGAGCTCCAAATATGTTCGTAACAGCATGAAAATGTACCTGACAGGTATCCTTTCTCTCATCGCCCCCAGCACATATTTGAGTTCGGCTAATACCACGAGGAAATCTAATCGTAAAAAATAATGTATGAAGATAACTAAACGAGTTTGTGATGCCGCCTTAAGATGTTTAACAAATTAAAAGCGCATAATAGTATTAAAGTATTAAGAAAAGCATGCAATTTATGCGAACATGATAAAAGCATTTACCGAACAGTAGCAGAAGATGCTTCGTTGTAAAAAGCATTACATGTTTTTATATTGAATCCATTCAACTTGACCACTTGCAGAATATCGCTTTGAGGTTCTACAAAGACAAAACACGATTTAGTCCGAAATAATTGAAAAATTATGATTATCTTTTTTGGATTCATTTCGCAAAAGAAAGGTTTGGTTTATGCAAAACTTGCCTCCGTGACCGGTTGTTCCAAATCCTGCAGCCGTAAATTTCTTTGTGTCAATGCTTTTCAAAAGATCATCTTTGGCTTGTGGAAGACATGCAGGTCGAACTGACTTGGAAAATTTTAATTTTCTATCTATCTTAATGAGGGCAATATCATGATACGTCAGCGGGACTACGTACCCGGGATGGATGATAATTTGTGAGACGCCCGTGATTAGTCTCGTATTATTCGATGTAGGTTGCCTCAAGGTTATATCTCCAAAGAGCAACATGTTAGGTGGTCCCCTTCAAACAAAAAAGAAGAACTTGTAGAGCACGAACATCAATTTCCAAGTGAAAATTATATGAATCCATTATTGAAAATCAGCCATTTATTGAAGTAATTTAACTAAAATCATTCAGCCTCATCGGGTGTCTTAATAAAATCGCTTACTTTTCCAAACACAAAAAATGCATTGAAATTGTGCCCATGCTTGAACATGAACGATGTGCGCATAAATATGATCGCCAAAATAATTATAAGATAAATTACGCAAAATTGTTCACTCAGTCCCGCGTTAAACTTGTAAAAGGTAGCAATGCATTTATAAACCAAACCAGTGTCATTTCTTGCTTCAACTTTACATTCTGATGAATATTTATGAGCTCCTTTAGTATTGTATTTGTGAGCTCCGTAAAAATTCTAAAATCTAGTTTTTCACAAACATTCGTTTTATACCCTCTATACCCTTGATTGACGATGAATATCTAACACTTATTTCTTGGAAATTTGCGCCACATGACATAAAAAATTGTAGACAAAAATACCTTAAAAGCTCATGTGAACAATGAAGACGAGTGCAAGCATCTTCAAGTAAACTACCTAAATTTTAACCAACTAAGCAGTTCAATGATTTATTTCGGTAGTAAAAGATACGTCGGATTTATTCGTCTTTGTCATACAAATGCTTTTGCAAATCTTTTATTTTAATCCGGNAAACTACCTAAATTTTAACCAACTAAGCAGTTCAATGATTTATTTCGGTAGTAAAAGATACGTCGGATTTATTCGTCTTTGTCATACAAATGCTTTTGCAAATCTTTTATTTTAATCCGGTGTTTTCTGCATTGCAGACTGCTTGCAAAAAAATGTTTGATATGATTTGTAAGAACCTCTTTTCCTTCTAAGCTCCAGAAGAAGAAACACAGACCATAAAAGCGCTCTTTTTTATAGACATTGATACAAAAAAACACCGCTTTGTCTCTACGTTATACACTACTTATCTTTTCCATCATTTGTATACAAATCATTAGTACCCTGAAAAAAATACCTTCAACTCTCATCTTCACTTGTAAGATCAATCGCCACCGTCATACAACTTCAGTTAACATCATGGATTGAACAGACAACATGTTTTGTCGGATATGTATCGGGGAGGAAAGATGCCATGATATGAAGACATTGAATAGCATCTCCAACCTGAGTGTTAGCTTTTTGCAAGTCAAAGCTTCAGTGTTGTTTTGGAGAATAAACCAGTTATTTCATTTGCACTGAAAAAAAGTCAAACTTGTGGCATCGTTTTACTAAGTAAGATCGATAAAAAAATCTAGCAAAAGTGTCTCAAAGCCAACTAGTTTGCCTGTCATTAATTCACAATGCCTATTGTGCAAAAACTAGCTAGTTATCGACTTTGTAAATTCGTTGTGAATGATAGAGAACTTAGTGACCTTTGATAGTAGACCCAAGTCCGCAACTGTGCAATCTGAAGTCGTCTACTTAGCAATTTTACGTATCTTTAAATGTCAAAAGATCATTTAAGTAAAATAATCACAACTCCAAAGAAAGGGATCATTGTTTGTAGTCTCATAATTGTCCGGGATAAATTTAAGTAGCAAAGACAGACAATAACGTAATGCGGTGTAACTTGCCCCAAAAGCTATTACGATTTTAGAAGTGAGTTTCCAGAATGAATGCGTCGTCGTTTCTTGTGATAGCACTAGTGTGCAGTTATCAAATTGCCATTACTTCTGCAGCGACCTTGATTTCAAGGCAAAAGTTGTCTATAACATCAACGACTCCGACGCCTAGAAGATATAAGAGAACTGTTGTTCCCACTGGTATTATGCCATGCCGGGAGGGATACCGTTATGTAGCCGATCTCTCAAAATGCCATCCAACGTCAGCTACAGCTAGCTATCAGCTAGGAAGGGATTTAAAAATAAGAAGAAGACCAACTCGGCCATCGAAGCTTTTGTCAAGCAGTCCAGGAGGATCTGTACGAGGCTCATTTCACCCCCCACCTGAAGCTTTGTACAGTACAACTGAAGCTATACTGAAGTTGACCTTTGAGGAGAGCACTAGTTCACAATCTGAAGTGTCGACGTCTGAAAGTAATTCAATCTATGCAGCGGATGCTAATGAAGCAGAAAATCATTTGGAAGCGAATGAGAATCTCGTAACGGAGTACACCGTTTCCAAGATCCTTCCTGAAAGTAATCCACAGTTCATAACATCTTCAAAACCTCTCGTAGAAGCAGATACTTCCGTTCCACGAACTAACGAAAATATTGTATATTTCGAAACTACTCAGTCGCCTATTCCAAAAATAGATGTAACGTTTTTACAACTTCGAGAAATGAGGCTGATCGCGTCATCAAATCACAGGAATTGTAAATACCACTATGATGTCAAACAAGTTCCAGTGGACGAGGACGACTACGACTAATGTAGTAAGCCTGCACATAATTGAAATTGAAAATTAACGGAAAAGTTGTCTTACACGACATTGTTATTGACACAATGCGCTGCGGTCAGTACATATTCTTCGGAAAT
>VICI01003117.1:0-14202 GCA_019593645.1 Akabosia matsudoensis | reverse complement strand
ACAATAGCTATCTTTTGATACCTTACTCGACCTCCTTCGACATGTTTCTGAGTCAGGGGAGGGAGTTTAGTTTTAGCATGAGATTCGATTTTGGGTTTTATAAGTTAAGATACACAATGGTAACCTCGATTTCGGCTATTTTTAGACTCAAAAGCTATACTCTAGAGAAAACACAAGACATCAAAATGAACAAAATCCGCACGTCATTTTATCTTCATTGGAGCAACTTTTGAAAGGATTTCCACTAGCTCAGCGATAGTAGCAAAAACATCCTAATCCAAACAAATACGAGTGTCACATAATAATGCCATGCCACATGCCTTATTCAACATGGAAGCACGGCTGTGGTTTCCTCAAAATGTAATAGAACTCATTTTCCGATTTACAGAAAACGCGATTGTGATTGCAGTCTCTGCATATAAAAAAGTATTTTTGCCTCTTTGGGTGTAGCATGTCATTTCTGTTCATGCACAGGCAACGTTTAAATAAAGAAGTAATAGCGTTAAGGTAATAATAGATCTTAGGTTTACCAAGCATACGAAACTTGAAGCCTCCGTGACGGAGTTAGTTCAGAATAACCCCCTCATGAGTGGAAGGTGTGCTCTTGACTGATAGGTATAGTTTGGACGAGACAACAAACTTGCGTTCTTTTATCATCATTATCAAGACAATCATTTTTCACGGAGAAACCATAAACCTTTCGAGGAGTGAGTCAGCCGCAAGGAGACAGAGACAAACTTCGTGTTTT
Source organism: Akabosia matsudoensis (assembly GCA_019593645.1). Lineage (NCBI taxonomy): Eukaryota > Metazoa > Arthropoda > Collembola > Entomobryomorpha > Paronellidae > Akabosia > Akabosia matsudoensis. The sequence continues at coordinate 13,454 of VICI01003117.1, read as the reverse complement.
CCGTCGATTCTGTCAAAGTCGATGTTTGTCCTCGTCCTTTCCTGACTTGTGTTTGTCTGTAAGCTTGTTACAGAATGGTGATACAAATACATTATGTAACAGCAAAACAACTCTAATATGTTTGTGCGAGGAAAAGCGTAGGCTTCCAACAAAAGATTACACTTAGGACAAATAAATAAATATACCCATATTGAATAAAAGACAAATGCAGAGGAACCTGCACCCTTATCAATGTAAGAATCGAGCTTCTTCCATCTTCAAACTGCATTTTTAACGCTTCGATGCATAAAAAACTTAAGATAAATTATTTTACCGTGAAATACTAAACTTTTTTTTTCCCGATTTTTATCCAAACAAACGCATTTTTTGGTTGCGCACGCACTTCAGCTTTCCTCCGTTATGTTGTCGAGCAGGAAGTTGTGCATCAAGCTTACTAATGCAGGTAGTCGAGACCATTGAACTTGTAGTTTACACGCCACATAGCAAACAAAAGGCCCCGGAAAAAATATCCATAAAAACTATTGTGATAAGCACAACTTTCCTCCTGAAAAATAAATCATATGGACGAGTTTTCTTGGAATGAGTTGAGGTCGCGTGGGAAAGACTAATGAAGTGAAAGTAGCATGTCTCCCGTGAATATTTCACTATCAAAGAGACAAAAGACTAAGAATAAGTTTTTNAATCATATTATGGACGAGTTTTCTTGGAATGAGTTGAGGTCGCGTGGGAAAGACTAATGAAGTGAAAGTAGCATGTCTCCCGTGAATATTTCACTATCAAAGAGACAAAAGACTAAGAATAAGTTTTTGACGGAATGAAAATGTGTGAGGATTTTTCATCAAATTTCATAGAAAATGTTGGACGGGATTACTATCCCCTCCTGCTGCTCGTCTGCAGACAAGAGAAAAATTAATATATTTATGACTGAAAAGAAAAAAACTACGTAAGACCAGATGAATGTGTTTTCCCCACAGTTGGTGTTCTGTTCCGGTGTGCTTGATTAAAAATGCGTTCTCAGGATGAAATATGAAGCCGCGAGAAAGGAATCGATATTCTTTTACTTTACAGACATAAGTTGCAAAATTCATTTTCATTATATAATATATACATTTCGTACATTTTTCATATCATTCTAAAACTTCAAATTTGGATACCTACAAGTTCAGAACATTGGGAACGTCTCTTCGTGTAAAAATCAATAATTTTTCATTGTCAAAACATTGGCACCATTGATCTATCAATTTTTCAGGTATACTACGTCGTCAGGCTTCCAGGTATCTCTTTATGTAATTTTCTTCGTTCGTTTACAAAAGAAAATTTATACGTGGATTAAACCTTTGTAAAGGATTTCAATTTTAACAATACAAAAGCAAAATTTTAGTATGGGAATCTCTTTCGTTTTGAAAAGTGTTGAAAGGTTTACTCTAATACTTTTAGGTATGCATTGTATCTAATGCTTGTGTTCCTTACTACTTTCCAAGTTGCGTAAACGTTATACAAATACCTCTTAAGCTTAATAGTCCAGGATGGAGATAATGTGGCTACAAAATAAACAGAAGAGGAAAAATAACATTTGATTACATAACATTTAATTGTACCTTTCTCCCTCCGCTCATGGTAGCAAAATATCTTTCTGAGCCTTTATGTTTAATCTCAAACTTTGGAACTTTCTGTTCGCTGCTACTCTGAAAGCTCCAGAGACTTCAAGTGTCTCTCGATATCATCAGACCAGCGTACATTTTCAGCAGGAATCCTCAGAATTCTGTTGATTTTCTCCATAAGGACTTTGCCTTTATGAAAACCTTTCTTTTAAGCTATCTATCGTCAAGAAATAGGCAAGAGAAATCCCAAACTAACAACCATATAGTGTTTGTTTACTTTACCTTTTTCTCTTTTCCTGTCGGTGCCGTAATGCAATGCCTCCTGTCCTGTTGGCTTTCCTCACTCGCTTCAGCAAATTTTATCGATAAGCCTCTTGGGAAGTAAACTCATTACTGCGGATGTACCTTTCCGTGGTCTGTAATAGAACCAGACAACAATTAATTGTTTCATTTTCCTCTAATAAAATGCCGTCGTCTGTTGTCACGTCCAACTGTACTCTCTTGGTATACCAGACGTATTCCAATGAAATTGATTTTATTTATTGGTGTTCTAATGAGCATAGCCATAAGCTCTTCCTGTAAATGCAAGGGTTTGTCAGCTGCGTTAGGCATGTCACCCAATCGATTCTCTTACACTTTTGTGACTCCTGTTCGAGACTTTTGTCACCACCAGGCCTGTCGTGTGCAAAATCAAACAGAAAAAAAAAGATGTTTAGAGCAATATTAACTGTAAACTTTAATAGTTTCGAAGCATATTACACAGCATCAGAGAGAAAGAACATTTGATTCTGTCGACAAAATGGAAGATGAGTAGAAAAGAAAAGTTGGTTTTCACTGTGAAAGAAACCAGATAAGCGGAAAAAGCATTTTCTGCTCCGCTCGCTGGCAAGAAACGACGAGATGCTTACTGGATGACTCACCCTTTTTACTCAAGGAATACCACCATCAGCACTCAGGCAGATGCTGTCCTCTGACATTCTGGTGCACGCGTTTTCCTCTTTTTTTTCATTTCAAGTATCATCGTTGTTTCTGTTTCTACCAGTCAACGTTAGTTTTTCCGGGGAAAATACATTTCTCTAACGCTTGTTATGTTTCTAGCAGTTTCAAATCTGGATCTTTCTCGTTTGAAAATGTGAATGATTCTGGAAAGCGTCTTGAGATAATGGATAACGTATTCACGACATGACATCGAGACGAAAAAATGCAGATGTAGGGTTTGCCTGGAGTATCTATACTCTTTTGGGCTTACAGAATTAAGACAAGAGCAATGGATGAATTTCAGTAAACAAATTTAATTTAAGTTTCTGGTCCGATATCTGCTAGAATCAGCAGATTTGTGTCAGTCTGGGTTCAGCTGTTACTGCGATTTCTATCAACTATTTTGATTTCTTCCCAGGTTTGAAATGAGCTTCATTGTCTTCGTCGAAGGGAATGTTAGCATTTCTATTTTAGTGCGCGTTCACAACTCAAGTAGTCCTGCTTTCAATTTTTGTAGGACTCATTATGTCTAGTCTTGGATTAAAATCCATTGTTAAAAAGCGTAGCTCATATAATTAAATGTGTGACTATTAAAATGCCTACAATCGAAATGAATGTAATCGATACATTCTTTTTTCTGATCTTCTGCCTGAGGAGGGGAAGCCCATACCGTATTGACGGCTATGATGAAAATGAAGTGCATAATGTGCACAGGCCAGCGAGTATCTGGAAGCAAATCTATTTAACTTAATTGAAGATGATTCCCCACTGATTTATTGCTGGACAAGATAAAAACTGAATGACCGAAAAGAAAAGCATTTCTGTACGGCCACATAAAAACGCCGAGATGCGTGTACGCAGGGGAGCCATTCATATACGACAAGTGTGAAAATGGATTTATTACAGATATCTTTTTTTCCACATCTTGCCATTTCCAGCTTTCCATAAATCTGTAGTTCTAGCTAAAAATTTCGGACAGAAGGGGAGTGTGTGCATGTTTTATAGGAAGAGATATTGTGCTGGAAATAAACGTGAAGTAATATAGGCTGTGGAGAAAGGGGAGCAAGGCGGATAGGATAGTATCCTGCTCAACACGCATTGAAGTGGCTGCGTGCACTATTGCCACATTTCACTCATCACATTTTAAGCCTAGTGAAAACAAGCCAAGTAAAAAGAGATCCTTCAAAATGAAACAACTGCCAGTTATATTGCTTCTTAACACGCAATTCTAGCTTGCTACCAGTGTATCCGAATCCCGTCGTGAGGTGCATGCATCCAAAATCTGTGGCAAGGTCAATTGTAAATGCTGCTTTTTTACTTACAAACTACAATCTACAAACTCAGACTAGACTGGCTGACTTTCTTTCTTTTAGTACTTTGCATACCACATGGATACATGGCTGTAATTTAACTGTCCCTATTGATTGAACACCCTGTAATTATCATTGCCAATATGGCCTTTTTTGGCTAAATTACAAAAACCAAGCATGTTGTTTCTAGTTGCACTTTCTTTGAAGCGAGATTGAAGGCGACAAGGGAATAGAGAAAAATTTAGCGAGATTTTTGGAAAGTATTTTACTTGTTCACATGCAATCATATTCTTGAAAACATTCCAGCTATGTACATTGTATGCTTCTTCAAAAACTTTAATGTAACTTGACTTCTCTGTATATGTAAAAGCTTAGCAAACATGTCAGAGAAAGCTTGTTACCCGTAAGATGAAAAGCTGCAGTATTATATGTGTTTATGCCTGCTCAAAACCAAGAGCAAGTGCATCATAAAAATGCTTAACCCTAATAAAAACGGAGGAGCTGAACTGAATTTATAGCAGACGTCATGTTGAGATAGTTGTGGGATGGTTGCACCAACATTTCAATACAGGCACGAGAGTACACCGTGCATGCACCAGCAACCGCTGTCTGAGAAACCCTCCAGTCCAAGTTTGAAGTAATTTACTTTTGTACGATACAAACTTTCCCATAATGTATAGAATTTTTTTGCCATCTTGTCATCATTCGTATTAAATATGGAGATCGTAATGATCGTTGCGGAAATAGGGATATCATCATGAGGTCTCAATAACAAACCTATAGAGTCAAAGTATTTCTTGGAAAAACATTCTTTCAGTAAAGTTGTAACTTTTAAGGATTATTTTGGTAGTCATAAAACCTTATCTGGTAGTACACAGCTTGAAATATTTTCTAAAAATACATACATAAAAGGCAGCTCAGACTGAAAGCAATTCGAGGAGACACTTTTTTTCCTTGTCTAAATTAAGATCTCCATTATTCTTTTGCAGGAGGTAGAAGTTGGACCATGAGCGACAGCAAGTAAAGAAGACAATTTTTTATCAGGAGCTTACAAGCGCTCCAGCCTGTTTGGAAAACTCTTTGAAGCAAAAATAAGCTGTGCAACTCTTTGGTGGACCAAGAGAAACGTTTAACAAAGACGGAAGCAATACACTTTTGTGTCTGAAACCTGAACAAAGCACAACTTCCTTTTTTTCCTTTTTGCACAACTTTCTTCAAAGTTTTGAAAACTCCAAAAAAAGGAAAGTAAATGGGACTCGATTCTACGGCTGCAGCAGCCGCGGCAACAACGACAACGACGACGACCACAACCCAGCAACAAGATGCTCGAAAGTCGCTGACTCTACCGGCTGGTCGGATATCCCTAAAACTTCCACTTGGAGATAGGGATGCAGCAAGAAACCAGTTTTTGTCCTTGGGAACTCCCTCCTCTCCAACAACGAGCACAAGCGTTATCAGCGTTGCTGGCAGTCTCAATGAGCCGCTCACACTGCCTTTCTCGCATAAAAACCCGAATCATGCTGTCAACGCTTTCAATGCTCTCAACCAGATGCGGGCTAATAACGAGGTAGGCTGTCAGCTCGAATGTCAAGCTACAAAGATTCTTTAAAGTGAAAAAGCTTTTCATTTCTTGTGATGCAATCAAATTCCTGTCTCCTTAATTAATAATAAGAAAAATTTATGATGAAAACCACTTTTGGTTTTCTATTGCGGGACACAACTCGTATTCCCAAGCATTTCTTTGAATTTTTTCTATACTCGGTTTTACAAGTCTGTAGATATATAGACGTTTTGCTTTGGGTTGATGATAGCATGATATTCATATTATGACACGTGTTTGTTTGAGTGGAACAAGTTAACCCAGCCATTTAATTTTTTGTTTGGCAGCTGTGCGATGTAATCATCAATGTTGCAAATGTGTCCATCCCAGCGCATAAAGTCGTGTTGGCAGCGATCAGCCCGTATTTCCACGCAATGTTCAACGGTAAGTTTCAAAGAGCATAATTATGGATATTATTATGTATGCGGCAAAGTCGACTGACACGAATTCTGTGGCCACGTGCTATACAGTGCAGAGTGATGAAAAAATATTCCATGAAACCGTCATAGAATTCATGGCAAACTTGGCAAAAATATGTGGTCAAAACGCCGTGTCCTGTATGCAGACTTTGACTGACTGTCGGGTGACGTTACGTATGCGACCTTGTTTCTTGAACAGAGAAAATAACGGGCATTTGTAAGTGGTTTACTGAAATCTGCAGACCAGAGCAGTGAATGACGACGATGGACATGAGAAGAAAAAAAGATTATTTTGGTGACAAACAGGAAAATTGTTTTTGGCCGAGAATCTTAAGATTTTCATTGGTACAAGGAACACCCATTAGCTTTGTTTGACAGCAACATGCACCTTTGTCTCCGATTTTCTTCGCAGATTTTGATGGAATAAAACCGCGAGTTTACTTGATTTGGAGACGAAAGTGTGACACATTGTTTTTAATGCTTTTTTACAGATGATATGGCGGAAAAGACTCAGAAGGCAATAACTATCCATGAAATTGACCCAGATGCGATGAAGCAACTCATAGACTATGCTTACGCTGGGGATATTCTCATCACAGAGGAAAACGTTCAGGCAAGGAAAAAAACATACACAATACCAGAATCCAATTAACTCCTAAGTAAATGGAGGTTATTATGGGGGGATGGGATGCTTTGCTAATTACCAATTTAGTACGGTTATTGTCAGGCTAATGTAATGCGTATGTGTACACATTAGGTGTGGTACGTTAATGGTCTATATAGTATTTACACTTGTTTTTTGAACCAAGACCAAAAACCTTTCTATTTTTTAATGCGGTCAAATATTCTGGATACATTTTCGGGATTCCATATACGAACAACGAACGTAATCAACCTACTTTCTTCGCCACAATTTTATTACCTTCCTTTTATGACTATTTTGTCGGAAAGTAAAGAAACGCGTAGGGCTTTTTCTGGTAACAGCGTATGTTTTATTACTTTATCTGACTAGTTTCAACAAGAACACAATTAGAATATTCCTGAATAAATAGACGAGCACTCACGTACAAAACTTGCAAATGTGACCTACTAGCTCTTTTTACGAGATTTATCCACGATTTGTATGCAAAGCGCTTAGATTTCAGCAAATAATTACATTATCTTTCCCTTTATAGGCACTGCTTCCAGCATCCAGTCTCCTCCAGATCTCAATGGTACGAGAAGCCTGCTGCAAGTTTCTCCTTAGACAGCTACACCCATCCAACTGCCTTGGGATTCGGAACTTTGCCGATGCACATGCCTGCAAGGAGCTTCAAAATCGGAGTCACAGATTTGCCCTACAGAATTTTACCGAAGTTATGCACACCGAAGAATTTGTGCTTCTTCCACTCGAAGAGGTATTTAGAAAAAATAAAAATAAAAGATAAAAAATTCCAGCACATCTTCCAAGCTATGTATTTGTAAATGCAGCACATGCCCCATGGCTCAGTGATGCTCATAGAGCCACATTAAGAACAGCTAATGGGGAAATTGAAGGGGAGTAAAGCTGGTGTATTTTTCCTCTTGATATGATGGTTTTCCAAAGCATTGAATACAATAAAAAAAGATAAATCGGACTGCCTACGCCTAAGTAGAAGAATGACTTCATTCGCTTTCTCTTTTAATCTCAAGGGCCATTAATTTTTTACATTTGTAATGGCAGTGGGCAGCAGACTGCACATATTGTACAAATAGAAAAAAATGCATTGTTTCAGACGAATCAAGCAAAACGATAGCCGTCTTTTAGTTGCTCATGAGTTTGCTTATATTGCGTAACGGCTTAACTTAATGGTCTGTTCTACTCCTCTTTAAGATGAACATTAAAGCTGTGAGTACTAAGCTCAGAAAAAGAAGGAAACACAGAAATAGAAAAGATTTCCTTTTGCATTGTCAAGACTCTGGACAAGCTCAAGATGCCACAAAATATCAGCCAGTTTTGTACGAACCAGTCTACAAAAACTTTTTGCGACAATGCACACTAAAATCAGAAGTGAAAGCTACGAGTACAAAAAATGCGAGGGATGTTGTCGTAACTCGTTCCACTAAATGACGTTATATGATACTATTAGATGCATTAGATAAAAAATATTTTTTCAATATCGCTGCAACTTAGCCTGAGAATAATGCTTCGTTGGCAGCGGCACGAGAAAGCCATTACTGACACTTGCGTGAGGAACAAAGAGAGAGAGAGTAAACTTGACGTTTGATGTACACACAAAAAAACTCAGTAAATTCGGTTGAGGAAATAATATTTTCTTTTTATAAAAATGTATAATTCTTGTTTTTTATTGCTTTTATGTGTACAATATTACAGTACATTGTTCTTTGAATTGAATCTCTAGGATTATTTATTAACTACAGGCCAGCAGTCTATTACACAATGTTCTCCCCTTCTAACATTTGAACTGATTTTGGCTCCTTTATGGCCGTGCACAGAGTTTTATGCTTATGATGCAATCTAGCAAGTCCTTTGTCTATGTCTCAAAATAAATTACCATCATTAGCCTATCACGTCTAGAACGCGTTCAAACCCCTCATGTCAAAAATTGACTGACTCAATCCAAGTAAATGGACCTACTACTTGTGCGTTTCCGCCTGTTTTATATTGTGCTGGATAAAGTCGTTCGCTGGAAACGAGACAGGCTCTCATGCTTCATTACAAATCTAACAAGACGCCTGTTAGAATTACGCACTTTCTTCGTATTACGCAACATGAAATGCTGGATTTTGTAAATGGCCAAGCCTTGATAAAAGTTTGGTTTTGGTTAACGGTCTCGGCTTTAAGATAGTTGCGGTGGACTTGGTGGAGAAAGTTGCTCACGTTTTCTCCCAACAACACATTAAATATAGCAATGTCTGAAATTCCGAAAATAATGATGATATACGGGAGCTTCGTCTCACAACTTTCTCTCCTGTTGTGTAATCACCTTCCACTGAACCATATGTGTGTAGAAGAAAACTTTTTATACTACCTGAGTGCATTTTTTTGGAGTAGCCAGTCGGGTGAAAGCAATATCAAACTTAAAGTATACAAACAAAAATATTTTATGCGTGGCTATCGAAGAAAGTTATTCGTTCGTAATGATTATGATGCCTCCCAACATCATCTAAATGACATGCCTTATTTGAGACTTGCTGTACAAGAATCTGATTAAATTCTCATTTGTATTGGAGGTTGAGGAGCTCCTCGGATCGCCCCAGTTGAACGTTGCCAGCGAAGAGACGGCGTACGAAGCAGCTATGGCATGGGTGAAACACGACGTGGACAACCGACGAGGATACCTTTCAAAAGTGAGTCTCCTCACAAGCAGTAAAAATTCAAATTCATCCAAATTATCCATTATAAGAGCGGATGCATTCATGAAATTACTGTCGTAAAAGTACATTTAGCGAGAGAATGACTTACACGTTTTCTAACGGCATAGTTTTTGCTGTTCATTTAATGCACTCGCTTTTTTTAGAACCTTAAACGATTCCAAAGTTTTAAGTTTGAGTTATAAAAACACGCCAAAGTAGTAAATGTGTAGAAGTTAGTCAATACAAAACCAGACCTGCTAAAAAGTGTGCAAGTCCAGAAGTGTGCAGTGATCATAAAATGTTTTTGTTGCTTTCTATTTTCATAGCTGTTATCCAAAGTTCGCATGCCCCTGCTTGGTCGCAAGTTCTTGATGACATCCGTTGACTCTGAGGGCTTGATAAGGGACGATCCTGGTTGCAAAGAGCTCCTTCTAGAAGCGATGCGGTATCATCTCCTTCCCGAGCAAAGAGCATCGTTAACATCGGAAAGAACGCAGGAAAGGCGACCGGATGGTATGAGACCGTACATCTTCGCCGTGGGTAAGATTTTCTCAATGATAGTTTTCAATTGTCTTCGTGTTTTGACTAACACGATAAGTTCGAGCCGTGTTTTCTGAAATTGAAAACGATGTTTTTTTTTTTCCTTTCAGGCTGGTGGAAGTTTGTTTGCAATACACAGTGAATGCGAATGCTACAATCCTAGGTAAAGCAAACACAACATTTGATTAAATATCCGCTGTCTGAAAATCCAAGCTGTGTTACTTTGCGCGTTTTGTACAAAGCTACAAAGCTACCTCGTACTTTTGCTCCCAAACATTCCATTAATTTTACAATTGAAAAAAAACGTAATCGAAAAGCCTCCAGTCTACCGTCTACCCACTACTACTTCAGCCACTTTCCCGATTCCAAGTTTCCTTTAATCTGAATGTTGGCTTTTCCGTGCAAAACGTAGATTTTCGCTTTATTCAATTTAACATGTACAACTCCTTTATAAAATGCTTCCTTGAATTTCCTTTTGTATTTCAGGACAGACCGATGGGTAGCTCTAGCACCACTTCTGACTAGGAGGTAAATTTTCATCTCGTTGTTTGATATCTTTATTCACATTCAAATGAGTTTTCACGTCTTCCTCAAAACTGTGCTGCTTCCGCCTCAAGATATTTTTTAACCTTGTCACGATTTAGACGATCGCACGCTATGATCACTTTCTATCTCAAATCCGCTAAAATATATAACATATAAAGAATTTGAAATATGTATCTTTCAGTCATGATCATTTTTCAAACACCATTACAACTTTAGTATTGTTATGCATAAAATATTCGTCCATTTACAAACTCAGATGTATTCGAGGAAAAAAGGAAAAAAAAAACTTGCTTTGATTTGTCATTTTACGTTCCAGTCGTTCTCAATTTTATTTCCTTTTTTTATTCTTTCAGATCTCGGTGTGGAGTGGCAAGTGAAGGAAAGTTTATTTTTGCAGTTGGAGGGTGAGTTTCTTTTGTTATTGTGTATTTTGTGCGTACATTCACTTCAAAGTTTACATTTTTTATGGATACTGTTATTACACCGGACTGGGATGGAGGTCCGGGAAAGTTGAGTAATAACAATATCCAGCCGCAACAGTCATACGTGACATGAATGAACAGATGTAGGATGAATGTTGTAAAAATGTTAATGCGTTTACCATTTTTTGTGTCGTTTCTGGAACAATTACATGCAAATGTCTGTGTAAACAGGTATGACGGGACTAGCGATTTATCCAGTGGAGAAAGTTGGAACAGTCGTACGAATAAATGGTAATTCCTCATGCGATTACATTTTACGGGCTGCACGCCCACTTTGTGAACTATCCTACGCATAGTTGTACTCTGTAGACTGTAACTGACAATTATTTCAGACTATAAAAAAGTTTTCAATGCTTGTTTCTTCATTTAAGGTCACAAATCGCTGCAATGGGAACTCGACGGTCGTGCTTAGGTAAAAATACCCATTTTCTTAACTTTCTCTAACTTCTGCTTTCGCTATTTGTAAATAATCCTCAGTTTTGTGTGGTTTTTAGTGGGATTGGTAGGGTTCAAATGGAAACAAAAAACTAATCTTTTGGTTCCTTTCATTCTTTTACTAAAAGATTCTGTGTATTGAATGCAATAGAAAGTAAAAGTGCTTAAAGTACTGCAAAACAAAACAACAAACAAAAGTTTTAAAGCGACAATCTCATCAATCCTTGTGCAAACTTTGAGGTGAAAGTTGCGGTGTACGTGTAGCTTTTCACTTACTCGACGGTCGTGCTTAGGTAAAAATACCCATTTTCTTAACTTTCTCTAACTTCTGCTTTCGCTATTTGTAAATAATCCTCACTTTTGTGGGGTTTTAGTGGGATTGGTAGGGTTCAAATGGAAACAAAAAACTAATCTTTTGGTTCCCTTATTTCATTCTTTTACTAAGATTCTGTGTATTGAATGCAATAGAAAGTAAAAGTGCTTAAAGTACTGCAAAACAAAACAAAAAGTTTTAAAGCGACAATCTCATCAATCCTTGTGCAAACTTTGAGGTGAAAGTTGCGGTGTACGTGTAGCTTTTCACTTACCTTTCGCATGCACGCATACTTTACTTTGTATTGATTTTTCACTTGGTCATAAAATTACCTTTGTCAGATGAAAGGAGAAAAGCCTTCTGCCATTCAAATCTATGTCCTTGTGAAAGACAAAAGGAAAAGAGACAGCCAATGCATGTAACATGTAAACATGTGAGACCTGATCATGAGCTGACTGCTAGATCGATATGCTATTAAAATTAAAATATGCTCCTGTCCATGCATGAGTAAAATTAATTCGTCTTTTTTCATGTGACAGGTAGCGAAGTGATATTCGTGGAAAGTTATCTACTAACGACTATCCTCTTCGTAACGAATCTATTTTTAGACATCATTTATGCTCTCAAACGCGAAAAGCCCCTTAACTTTATAAATCATATAATCTTAGTTCCCTAATGATAGTTTAGTGCAGGACTGTTGGAGGCTTATATAAACACAGTAGAAAACTTTCTCTTTTGATGATATCGAACAAATCGTCCTTTGCAACTTCATTTTTCAAGATGCTAATGACAAGATTATGCCGGATTATATCATCACTCTAAGAAATAGCGAAAAACCTTGTCATGCAGCATGGGACTTACTCATGCAGTAGATTAGTTCCTTTTCTCTACGCTACGATCTACGCTACAACTTATGAGCTATGAATATTATTTTTCCTCTCTCACGAATTTCCTGTTTTGGAAAAAGCAGAAAATATATCAACTCTAAAGGGAACACTAAGCAAATTTGAAATGACTTTCACCAAACAGGAAACGTGACAGACGTTATGTCTGTCCCAAACCAAATAATAACTTAATGATCATAATACTTAAGTTGTATCATGTAAGGTGACAAGACATAAACGGAAATGACACTAAGCTATTTTTCTCTTTTCCTATTGCTCTACTTTTTTTTACTTACACTACGACCATGATACCCTTTTTTGCTGAAATTTTAACACGATTCCCTTTGCGATATGTTTTCCAGGTCTTTGCACCTTGAATGGGATTCTATTCGCAGTGGGAGGTTACGACGGAGCATCATGTTTGCAAAGCTGCGAGCGCTATGACCCTTTAACAGGTATTGTTTCCTATACTTTCTCTGGCTTGAAACTTTTACGTGATACGAATTTTCTTTCATATTTTCCCAACATTTAACATTTCTATTGACGTTCAAATTGCGTCTTTCTTTTTCTCTCTCCTCTCCCAGGAATTTGGAGCTGCTGTCCTGCACTTTCACAGCGTCGTCGGTACTGCAAGTTGGCTGCAATGGATAACTGTGTTTGGGCTGTGGGAGGACTGGACGCGAGCAGTGCAATAAGCAATGTAGAACGACTGGATCCTAGGGAAGGTAATAAAAGCTCTTGCCATTTCCGGTCAATTTTATGTCGTTGGCAATGATGCCAAATATAGCAAAGTTTTTTACTACTCACAAGTCTCCTCATTTCATTTTTACACGTTTAAACCGGATGAAAATGTTGTTCCTAATATTCCTTACAAGGAAAATGCATCATTGCCGCTGGTTCTTGCCTTTTTTATAGACTTTGTGTCATTTAACGACTTTCTCCTACTTTCTGTATGTGCAAAATCTAGGTCGATGGCAGTCTGTGCCGGCGTTGTCACAAAGACGAAGCTC
>VICI01003116.1:0-14202 GCA_019593645.1 Akabosia matsudoensis | reverse complement strand
GTGAAATAAAAACGTATCTACACGTACGACCCAATCATAATAGTGTGGTTACATTAAATGGCAGCATTATCTTTATGTGGTATGTAGTTCTCTTACGCATGAAATGGTAACAGGCAAAAATTAACCTTTTTTGAAACAAAACCTTGAAAAATTTTTTTCAAACATCTGGAAAGATCTTCGGTTCAGACGAATTTTCAAATAATCTACGTGTAGTTTAACAAAGTAACAATGACGTGTTCTTGTGTCGCTGATTCGTAATACTTTCCGAGCAGATAAAAGCATTCGATACTGTAAACCTGGGCGACTTCGGTTTTTGAATTGAAACAAGCAGGTAATTGTGTACGATTATTTGTTTTAAGTCATCATGGTTTAGTCTAGACCAATAGAAGGAAACATCATTTCTGAAAAATGCTTTTTTTATATTTAAATTAGCGAGATGCCCGAAAAAATTATTACTAGAGATAATTTGAAACCACTTGTCATTGCGCGTCCCATGTCGGTATGGGGAAAATGGTTTAGTACGCTTTTGAAATCACAGAAACGTGCCAAAAAACTTAAAGACAGAAGAAAGATTAATTTTGACAAAGATGGAACGGTTTTTAAAAAAATCCTTGAAACTACATGAGGCCTTGTGCCATTTTAATTTCCTAGTAAAATATTCACAACGTATTATATTTATTTTATCATCCCTTTGCCCTAGTCTTATGATTTTCGTTATGGAATAAATTTTTTTATAACGCCACGATTCATGATTGACGTAAGTAGACGAGTGCCAAACATTATTTTTAATGCTCGAGGAATATATTGCGTTCAGGCAAATTTAAAGGTATTTTAAAATTATTGTGGGAGATACGGGTTTCTTTTATTGTTGCCCTCGATACTATATACCCTTAGTCGTCCCTCAAACAAGGGTCTGATGATTGCTTGAGATGAGGGGCCCCGTCCCTACGGCACCAGCCGAAATTCCACCAACAAAAACATCCAAAAATATCGAAAAAAACATTGTAGAATGCATTAAGTGTTCCTCTCCAATTCTTATCTTGCTCTAAGCCATAAAATTAATTATGGCTCAGCCATCCTTTCCCACGAAAAAAAAAGGAAAAAGGGATCAATCCCGTCCCTTCGGACCACATTCCTTCGTTGTACAAAAACAACCTTTTTTGGATACGATTTCTGAGAAATAATATCTAAAAAGGTTGTTATTGTAGGCTTAGGTTTTGAGAAAAAACGAGGTCGGGCATCTTTGGTGCAACGGCCCGTTTTGTGCATGCAAGAACCAGTTGCACGCAGCGGTTGACTATGTTTGGTTCTTTTTTTTCTCGTCTCTGCAGAGCCGTGATTTTTGTTTGTTATCTGGGGCAATCAGAGCCTTTTTGAGTTGAAGTAACTGTGACTGACTACAAAACAAAGCTACAAAACATTCTACAGAACTAAGTTAAATCGGAAATTAGAACTGGCATTCCGCCGTTGTGAAAACTGTTATTTACAAACTGTAAAAACTATAGAATAACAAATATAGATTTGGGGATGTAGAATTTTTGTGGATAAAAGTTTTCTTTTTTACTAGACTGCAGCTTGTTAAAATGTATCCATGTCGAATATTCTATAAGCTTAGCCCAACGATTTGTTGCTTTAAAAGTATTTATAAATCCGTTGATTTGGCCAGTTTCAGTTATTTACCAACACTTTAAATTTGGAATTATGATTTGTTTTCCAGTTTACGTGTAACTTTGGTTTTCCCCAAAAAGAATGGTTCGAGAATAACTGTTGTAGTTCATGTGTTTTAATAACATTTGCTAAAAATGTCGTAAAGAACTGGTACGGACCTCGTATCTGTTTATTTTTATTTTTGTTACCAAATTTTACTTGGGAATGCATTGGATGGTGTCCGTGGTCAAGGTAAGAATTTTTATTTATTTATTTTTTCCGTGTGAAAGAATTTTTATTTGAAACAAAACATTTTGGAGCTACGAAATATTTCGAATGCGAGGCTTTTGGAGTATGTTCCACGAGTTTTTATCGGCTTATTTATTCAATGCATGAAATAGCAGAGGTCTTTTACCCGAAGTTTATGAATGTAATATTATACGTGTGAGTTATGAGAATCGCATAAGCCAAGAGTTTAACATAATAATCGTTTAATCCGCACTTGTAATCGTAATCATGTGGTAGATTTTAGTGTAAAAAACTTCTTAACGCCTGGAATCTTTATTTCATAATCAATCGGAGGTGGTAGAACGTAAACGTGGAAGGAATTATGGAATGAGCGTGGAAGGAAACGTAAACGGAAAAATGATATTTTTTGGTATTAAATTGAGGACAGTTTTTTCGTTGTAATTTAATTTATTATGCCCCCAGAAAGTATAGGTTAAATATTATCTGGAGGTTATTTTTTTGTTTCTTGTTTGAGAATGAAGAAGTTTACATCACACGAAAAAAACGTCTTTTCAACATTTAATGACGTGTATGCAAAAGTTATCATGATCCTATCTTTGACATATTCCAATCGATAATACGTTGTCAACAAACTTTGAAAAGTTTCAACGCATACATCAATCATTTCCGCGGTCTCCGATGCATACGTAAATGAAGTTATTCATTTGAAGTATCCTCCGGCATATAAAAGTCGTTACTCATTCTGTCTGTGTTGCGTTCGGCGAACACTACTCTTTTAAATGGAAAATAACTGACTGGGTCACAGATTTAAATGCTTTTAAGATTTTTCTAAAAAAAGATCTAAAATTTGAATGGAAGTCATAAAAGATCTTTTTTTAAATTACATAACACCTGAATGTTGTACCCAAGGCTTCCAGTTTCAACCTTATAACAAGTTCATGCTGAAGCACGCGTGGGAGCAAAATTTCCAAGGCATTGGATGAATGTTTTAGTTAGTTTAGTTTAGTTCCACGGCATTCATTTCAAAATCAAGACTAAGCTAAACTTGATCTTTAGGAAGCTACGAAGCGATAAGTTTCTTTAATGAAATGAAAATGAACTGAGAAGGAAGCTTGTCCATAACGTACATATCGGGTCTGTCATTTATGCCAAATAAAAGATTTGGATGTAGGGTAGCATTATCGGTAAATTGGCAGGTTAAGGAAAAAAAGATAACATGAATCAAAAGCTGGGAGTATGTTAATTAGGATGATATTTAACGATGACAGTTTCGGGCTATGAATATTCAGTAGAGTAAGTGAAAAGCGCCCTAGTGAATAAGAAATTAGATTATACAAAGATTTAGACCATAAGAAAATAACACAGAAATACCCCAAAATCTTATGTACAAGTAGCGAGTCTTATGTAGTGAAACACCTTTTTGAAATCATGAGTTCTGAATAGAGTGGGCTAAGCGTGGGTTTCTTCGCGGTTGGCGAGAAAAACAACAAAAAATGTCATATTCAAAACGGACAGTGCAATGAAACTAGAGCAAAAATAAATAAAAATTCAACATGTAATCAAAACAAGGTGTAACACCATGCGGCAGTCGCGGGTGTTGATATGTGGCAGGGTATAAAAATGTGAATAAGTTATGTGGCAGGGAAACATCTATTTACTTTGTGTAAAAAGCGAAGTCACAAGTGTAGAAATAATTTCTGTTATCATATCTATTTCGATTTAACAGTCGCGAAAATTGTGAAAGGCCACGAACGACTTAAATTGACGGAGCAAAGTTGGATGGTATTTGCAAATGGCCTGCATATAGTTGATAGTAATAATAGTTCAACGGATAATAAATTCCATTGCAGGTCTGTCCGAAAACAACATTTATCACAACTAAATGGATGTCCCAAGTCCCAAGCTAGCAGACAAATCGACAATTGCACATTAGGATATTTGTATCATAATTTCGTTGATGATAGCAAAACCAGATTGATTTGATGGTGGCTTTAGCACTTTTGTCAAATGTAACTGATCATTTTGATATTCGACTTGGGATTGAAGACATCTAGTCTCCTTCAAAATCCAATAGCTTTACCACTCTGGCACAGCACGAAGGTCACAATTCGAGCACCCTACGCAGGTATGATAATCATTTTGGTAATCAGAACAGGGAAACTGTTAGGTTGTGTGTAACAATGTACAAGCTTTCTTTACTTTTCCGAAAAACAATCCAAAATACCTTCGCATGCAAGGCCTGTTTAATTAAGAAATATCTCTGAAAAAAGATTTTTGCAGTAAAGTAGACTGTATCACAATTGAATGATTCTTGCACGCGAGGTGTCCGCAATATTGAAGATTCATTTGATATTCATACCTGCACTCTCATCAATAGATCTTTTTTTACGGCCCAAGTTTAACTATCTATGTTTATTTTAGGCCTGTTGTGAAACAAAATTGCTAGGTGATTGCCTATAATACTTAGCCGATTTGTCTTGTCGTTTCGCCCCTAGATAACTTTTGCAAAATGCGCTACTCGTTAGTTGGTATGCATAGATATCTATTTAGGACTGAACAATTTATTTTCCCAAATATAGATACACGTGCTATTTTCATTCTTTTGATTAATATCATAGAGCTTATAGTAGCGTATAACAATAGAGATACTTACCGTAGATAGGTATGCGTTCAAGCTTGCGCGAGTTGTGAAAAAAGGGTATTATTTTTGAATTTGATATAATTTTGTCGTTTATTAAAAAGTTTAAAACATTTTTTTTTCATTGGGAAGTTACCTTGAAAGGTCCAGAATAAGGCGTTGAGGATCCAGCACCGCCGGCAGCCTGCTCTTGATGGTCATCTTTCTCGGCGGATGACGAAGGCACTGCTTTCTTGGTTCTCCTTTTCCTGGCTGGAATAATCAATTTTAATTTTAATGTACATTTTACCTGCTGAAATGAAACATGTTAATTACCTTTCGGCCCCTTCTTAAACTCTTCAATAAGTTCAGGACATCCAGCGTTCTCCTCCGTCTCCCAAGTGTTGTCTTTCGTAGGATAACCTTTCCATTTCACCAAGTACTCATCCTTCCCCTTGACGACTCGTCTCGACAGGACCTTTTCAGCAGAGTAAATGCCCCACAATCGTCCCATAATTTTTCACCCTAAACACTAACCATTACATTAATTAACAATTTGCTCGTTACAAAAAAAACTGAAACAGACTCAAAAAAGCAACTAGCCTGGCGAGAGTCGCAGACAGGAATGCTTTCCAGCTTTCGCAAGAATGTTTCCTTTTCCAACTGGAACTGCGGGCGCTCCGTTTTCAGGTTTCTCTTTTACCAAAATCAAGTCCAAAACGCGGAAGATTCGAAGGAACAGGGACAATGTGCAAAAGAAGATTGAGATGCGAAACGAATAAAAGTTTTTTATTGCGAAACTGAGCTTTCTAAGCAAGTAATGACATCAACGTTTTGTCTGTTGTCCGTCTGTCTGTCTGTCTGTCTGTCCGTGCTCTACAGGCCACAAACTTTCACCGATTTGGACAAAACTTGGCACATTTACACTATAGCCCACCGGCAGCAAATCTATTGTTTTTCAGCCCAATTGCTCAACCCAGTCGGCCTGGGTCTGTGGTCCACTAGGGTCTGGGGAGCAAAATTTTACGTCTAACTGCAGGGTGAGCAGGGTCTAACTGCATTACGTTGCGTGTGAACGCCACCCCGAAGAAAAATTACAGAAAAAGCTGCGGCCGCATACACACATACACGCGATATGACTTGGTCCAAATGGTACCACCTAGTGTGACAGCTCCCAGACGTTATCCTCCAAACGCAAACACGATACTGTTTCTGTCTGAGACCTGATGATGGAAGAACTATGATTCAAAGCAATAACTGCTTGGTATGCCATCATGCTACTTTGCCACGGAAAGGTAGAACGTCCATTTGTATATGTCCAGGTATTTACAACTGTTTTACCAATTCCCAGTTGTGTAGATTTACCAAAGTCTTTCTGAGAAAAGGCTTCAGCCGAAACAATGTCAAGTGAAGGTTTTGTTCCTACACGCATTAATTTACGGCCCGAATATTTTGGTACAACTGTTTTGGATTTGAATGGTACTGCAAATTGTTTTAAAAGATCCTACTTATAGGATATATCGTTATGAGTGGGCATGGCTTATCGTGTTTCTTCACAAACAGGAGACCATCCGCCAGTTTTGAAAGTGATATCTAATCAACAATAGGAGCTCACGAGGACATTAATCGCCAATGGATTCAAGATATTCAAGAATTCAATGTTGAACATTATGAAAGTTGCGGACATCGCTTACTCGCGACTTCGTGAAAAAGCTTCTGGCGTCAAAAACGGGTTAGCTCTTGGGCTTCTCCTCATCGCCTCGTTTTCATTTACTTGCTACACCATCGTTTCGATAAAACGTACTCCGACGCCTTTCCCTTACCCTGACCCTGTTGGCCATGTCTCCTTTGCAGACAATCTTGGTTCTAACTTCACATCGTATTCTTGCAATATTCCAAAGCTTGACCCATTTTCGAAGGAAATACACTCAGCAATCGCTAAGTCAATGAAGCCCCTGACGTGCTCAAAGTACGACGGAGAACGATACCCACTTTTGTTCAACTCAAGTCTGACTCCGGTTCCTCATTTGATTCCCGTCGCTTCGAAGGAAGAGATCAGGAGGCTTCGGATTTTCAACTGTACTTACAAAGTATTGGTTAGGAAAGGTAGCAGGCGGCTTCTGGTCGACGATAATGTGGCTGCGGAGGATGCGACCGAATATGCAGTAAGTTTGTATGCAAATACGGAAATTCCACTTGGCCGAAATCTTATTCTTATACTGTGTTGGAGGGAGATGACCGAACTTTCTACAAATCGAAAAGTTTCAACTAAAAGAGTACCCCAACTACGCATGGATGTCCATGCATTTCCGGCAATTTACGATAAGAGACCGAAGTACAACACGAATAATTATAACGTGGTAATCCTTGGAGTTGACAGCAGCTCGAGGTTGAATTTTATAAGGACGATGCCCAAAACAAGGGCTTATCTCATGGATACTCTGCACGCTGTGGAGATGACAGCGTATCATAAGATTGGGGGTAAGGTGATACAATAGAGATACTAACTATCTCTATTGGCGATACCAAAAAACCAACATATACTATTTAGGATCCCTTCAAAGGAATACAGGGAGAATGGTTGTTCATTCAGTACTGAAGAGCTACAGCCACGTTGCTTGAAGCAACAAGAGTGCGTTCAGAGAAAGAATTCACCCATACAGTTAGTAGGGAACTTTCTTATCAATGTGATCGGTACTAAATGTTATTGGGTTTTTTGCGGGTGCATTCGTGAACCCGGTATCCTGATATGCGTAATTGCTTGCAGCATTTGTTACACTTACTTATTATAACGATACTGAACTTTGTTCGGCAAGTAATAATTTAGACAAGTTTGTTAGTCTGTCTGCCCGTCTGTTGGTCTGTCTGTCGGTGCTCTACGTTTCTTTTACTTTGACCGATTTGATCCAAAATTGACTTATTGATACTATGGGCCACTGGCACGAACCCTAAGAATATTCAGTCCAATTGCTTAACACGGTCGGTAAGGGTCAGTGTGCCTATAGAGTCAGAGGGGCAAAATCTTAGATTTAACACAAACTTGGTGAAGTGATACTGTAGGTTACTTTAAGCCACGCCACTGATTTTTAGTACAATCGTGGCACCCTAGGGGTCCGGGCTGGGGTCCTCTATGGTCAGATATGACAAAGTTTAGACATTGGCCGATTTGCACGCAGCTTGGCTGAGTGATACCTGGGGCAACTTGCAACATCCTAATTAAGTTTCAGCGCGTTCGGATACATCAAGGGGTCAGAGATTGAGTCGACTATGGTCTGATGAATCGAATTTTAAATTGTGACCGATCTGCCCCGTACTTGGTACAGTAATACCTTAGGTCACATGAAACAATTTTCCTTAACTTTTCTCCCTTAGCTTTTGAGCTAAACTTTTTTCCTTAGCTTTCCACGTTGGGTGCAAACCGGCCCATATCTAAAATCTTCCCTATCTGAACCTAGTTGACCCCTTCCCGGACCCCTGAGGTTGACCGATTGGAATGAGAATCGGTAGGGTTGGTTTAAGTGACCTAAAGCATCACTGAACTAAGTTTGGCGCAAATCAATTTTTTTCTTTGACCCTCCTGGACCATTGACCCAGGGGACCGGATTAAGCAATTTCGCTGAAAACCAATGGGGTTCGTGCCTAGGGCCCATAGTGTCACTCTGCCAGGTTTGGCCTAAAGCGGTCAATGTTTGCGGCCTGCAGAGCACCCATAGACTGACGGACAGACAGACGGCCAAACATGTTCAAATTATTAATTGCCAAACAAAGTTAAGCTTCGAAATAACCGACTTTCCGGTGAACCCACCCGACCGAGTGTCTGAAAATTTAAAATTCCTGTCCAAACGGCCCCACATTGTGAATTCGTAGACAAGGGTGATAGTCACGACCAGTCGTGCCGAAAATCTGTCCAAATTCTTCAAACCGTCATTGAAAACAGCTGTTGTAATATTTTGCAGCACAGCTTTCTCAGTAAGTAATGATTTCGACATGTATGTCCGTCTGTCTGTCTGTCTGTGGGTGCTCTACAGGCGACATACTTCGAACGATTTGGACCACACTTGGCAGAGTGACACAATAGGCCACTGGCACGAGCGCTATTGATTTTCAGCATAATCGGTCAAACCTATGGGTCAGAGGTGGGGACCAGTAGGGTCACATGGGTCAAATGTTAGATTTTGGCCGATTTGCATCAAACTTGCCACAGTGATGTAAGAGGTCACTTGTAATACTAATATTGATTTTCAGCCCAATCGGATACGCTTTGAGGTCTGGGATATGGGTTTTAGGTTCAGATATGGCAAATTTTAAATCGTGACCGACTTGCCGCAAACATGGCCCAATTTGCCCCAAGCTTTTTAGCTAAGCTTTTTTAGTTACCTTTTTAGCTAAGCTTTTTAGTTAGCTACGTAGCTAAGCTTAATGCCTTAGCTTCTTAGTTAGCTACGTAGCTAAACTTAATGCCTTAGCTTTTTAGCTAAGCTTTTTATCTTAGCTTTCAAGCAAAGCATTTTCCTTAGCTTTTTCTTTTGCTTTCAGCTCCATCATTATAATAGTAACGGCATTTATTTTGAACCGTGCGGTACTTATTTTGAGGCGTTCAGTACTTCTTTTGAAGTTTAAGGTAATTATTTTAGAGTCTAAAACAATTAAAGTTTGCGGCTTATATTATATACTTTGACGGCCTCGTGAATTAGCATGATCAAAAATGTAAATATTAATATCCATGGAAATCGCTGTGAGCGTAAAAGTATTTTTCATCTGATTTCCAGGAAATTTTTTGCAATATTTTTAAAAATGCATGCTATTGCGCCTTAACATGGCCATAAGCGGTTTTCAATGACGGTTTGAAGGATTTTTTACATGAGTTCGTCAGGACTGGTCACGGAATTAGCAAGCTTGGAGAGGGCGTTATGCCGCATTCACACGGAACAGAGCCTGTAGCAAAATTTGCCATGAAGAAAAGCCGCTGGTTGCGGCTCCCACCGATTCTATCAGACCTTAATCGATTTTTGTGCCTCTTTATCATTTCGCAGATAACACATTACCCAACATCGGCCCGATGCTGACCAATCAAAGGCCTTTTCATGAATCCACTATGCCTTGCGAGAACAATAAATTCTTCGATGACTGCCCGTTTATATGGAAAGACTACGAGAAAGCCGGCTACACAACACTTTACGGCGAAGACGAACGGATCTTGTCGGGGTTCAACCTCAATAAGCATGGCTTCAAACGACCGCCCACGTCATTTTATATGCGGCCGTTGACAGTCGGCGCTTCCCTGTTTACAGGACACCACCAGCAACAACTCACCGAGTTTTGCTTCGGACCTCGACCTGCAGTCGAGGTTGCGTGGACTATGTGGAAAAGGTGATCTCCATTTGCAATTTCCCGGAAACGAAACGAAACTATTTTCATTTTTTCTGGAGCTGTTCCACCAGTCACGACAACATCAATGGCGCTCAGCTCCTTGACGGTCCGTTCCTTCAGTCCCTGGAAACATGGAATGATGGGGGCTACTTGAGTAACACGATTTTGATTGTTATGAGCGACCACGGGATGAGAGTAGGGAAAATTCATGACTATTATCAGGGCCTCATTGAAGACCGTCTTCCGGCCCTGTACATTTACTTGCCACCTGGATTCAAGCAATCCCACTCAGAGGAGTACAGGAATTTGGTGAACAATCAAAAACGACTCGTGACACCAGTGGATTTGCATAAAACTCTGAAACATATTCTTAGACTTGGGAAAGACAAGATATTGAAGAAGCAGCAGAAGATGGTTACTGGGTTGGAATCAGGAAACAGCTTGTTTTCGTCAGCTGACTTGCATAGGACTTTGAGGCATACGCGACAGTTGCGGGTGATCAAAAACGAGACTTTGGAGGACAGGGGTGGAAGTGAGTATTTAGTATTTAGTATTTATCGCTTTATTTCCATCTCATGGAGAGTTTACAGGCAATCAGAAATAAAATTATCTGCTCTTCCTACCCTAACATCACAGCAGTCTAAAAACCGCTTTTAGCAATCATTTCGAAATCCATTGGTCATCACAAATCGGGCCAAGTTATCTAAGACTACTCTGCGATATCGGTCAGACAACTAGGTAACTCTATTACGATCGCTAATTATAAACTCTTTACACTTTTCAATAAACTCTACATAACTAACATCAGTTAAATCCTTAATTCTAAGTTTTTGAACAAAGAAATTCCACATGTTTATGCAACTATATTGAACAGAGGTTTTAAATAAAGATTTGTTAAATTTAGGCACAATTAATCTTTCACTTTTTACAGTTTGGTTCTTCTGGAACCAGTGACGAAATATCTCATTGCATCTTTGTTTCCACACAAATTTTACTAATGACAGCATTCTCCTTTCCAATAAAGTTAAAAGATTTAATTTTTGAAGAAGTTCGAAAGTATACATTTGGTTATTTCGTTTTGATTTTCTTAGTGTGGTTTTGTTGCTAAAATATACGTACAGAAATCTATTTATTCTATCTTGTATTACCTGTAACTGTTTTTCAGTTTGTACTGACCATATTGTGATACAATAATCCATTATACTTATTGAATAGGCTGACAAAAATGTTTTAATAACATTTGATGATAACAACCTTCTAACTTTGTATAATTTAGCTAAGGCTGTGCACGTTTTTTTATCAACATTTTCTAGGTGACATTTATAATTTAAGTTACAATCTAAGTTCACACCCAAGTATTTGAACTCAATTACTCTTTCAATCGTTTCTCCATTAAGTGTTATAGTGATGGGCTCTTCTGCTAATTTTCTGGATCGAAAGTCATTAGCTTTATAAAATAGCATAAACTTAGTCTTTGTTGCATTTATTCTTAGACCGTTCTCTTCACACCACTTGTTTATATTATTTATGCACTGTTGTATTCTTTGCTTTCCTTCCTCGAACGTGTTACAGCTCGTATAGATTGCTGCATCATCAGCATAAAATTTGTACGGCAGATCAATTGAGTTGCCTATTTCATTTATATAAAGGGAGTACAACAGGGGGCCAAGCTGTGACCCTGGGGGGACTCCTGATTTGATTTGATACATCTTCGACACAAATTCACCATTTTTTATTTTAAACATTCTATTCTTGAAATAACTTATTAAGGTTTTAATTATGTATGGTGGTATCTTGAAAGAAAAATTGAACATTAATTTCTTTATTAGTAGGTGTTGGTTGACCGAGTCAAACGCTTTGCTGAAGTCGATGAATACAGCTATTGCTTTCCCTCCTGTCTGATCTAAGTAACCATGAAGGTCCTGTGTCAGACTTGCCACAGCAGTTTCACACGATCTTCCAACCCTAAAACCGTGTTGATTTGCATCCATCTGATCTTTCGTATATCTTGTTATTCTGTTATACAATATACTCTCAAATAGCTTGACAATGTAAGGTAGCATAAAAATTGCTCTGTACGACCCTGACGAAAATTTACTTCCTTTGCCTTTATAAAGAGGCGTAACATTTGCAATTTTGAATTTGTTTGGAACATTAGCGAGTAAAAATATTTTCGTAAAGATTATACTTAGTGGTAGAGACAATCTATCGCTAAACATTTTATAAATGCGCTTGGGAATGTGACTCTCTCCCTCGTTTCCCTTTTTCACTTTACTAATAGCTTTCTCCACTTCTATTTTCTCCACCATACAAGGCTCGTCTTCCATTAAAATATTACTTTCATTGTACTTTTCTATATACTCAACTAAATCACTTTCACAGTCACTAACATTACTTGCGGCTTGCTCAACTATAAATTCATTTGCCAGTAATTCTGTAATTTCAGTGTCAGTATTAGCTTTAACACCATCTTTCATAAGTGCTGTTATTTTGGAACATGATTTACTTCTAAAATCTATCATTTCGTTCATGACATTCCAAACGTCCACTGAGTTTTTCACCTTAGAAAATTTGTCGTTATAAAACTTTCGTTTCGCGTTAGCTAGGGACTGATTAACTTGATTTCTTAACTTACTATATGCCTTTATCTCCACAGGGTCAGCTTTCATCTCTTTACGTACATTATCGCGTTCTTTGCACAACTTCCTAACTGTATTTGTAACCCAGGGAGCATTCAACCCTTTGATAAGCTTTCTCTTCTTTGGAATAAATTTATCTAGCAGTCCTAAAACCAGTCTTTCAAAAACTTCTGATGAGTTGTCATCAAAGACACAGTTTTTTAAAAAATTCCAGTCAATTTTGTCAAATTCAGTTATAAAATCTTGATGTACCAACTTTCTATAGCATCTAAATTCAATTATTTTGGGCGGTAGTTTAAAATTCTGCTTTTTAAAAACAACATATATTAAATTATGATCAGTTGATGAAAATGCTTGATTCCCACTACTGATAAAATTTTCCTTTTTTGATACATAAAAATGGTCAATTAAAGTTTTTGTTGTTTTAATCGCATTTTTTTGCATGGTCATTGCAACTCTAGTGGGCCCTACTATCATCTGCACCAGACCAAATTCTGATGTGATTCTATCAAGTTTCATAGCATTAGTGTTTTTACACATAAGGTCAATATTTAAATCCCCACATAAAATAGTTTCATATTTAAGTGTTTTTAAAAACGCAAGAATTGATTGTAGTTCTCTATACGTTTCATCACATATCATATCCGGGGGAATATACACTGTTGTTAGTACTACAGGTTTAAAAAAATTCTTCGATAATTTTACGCATAAAAACTCAATTGATTTGTTGTTGACATTGCACTCCACTTCTTCTATGCAAAATGAAGTGTGAATGTATATCCCGACTCCACCTCCCGCTCTAATTTCTCTGTCCTTCCTTAAGAATTTGTAGTCGGGAATGATGAATTGTCCACTATAATCATCACTTTGTAGTCTTGTTTCGCTGACAGCACAAGCAATGATGTTTTCTTCACGTACTAGTAGTTCTCTTACATCTGTATATCTTGATTTCAGGCCATTGACGTTTATATGTACAAACTTCGGTTGTCTAGGTAGCACGAGTTTCGTCTCCATCATTATTGTATTCTCCTCCGTGCTCTGGTCGAGTTCCTTCCACCCCTCTTCGTCCAAGCAGTTGAATGGGAGTTCATTTTCCATGGTTTGACATGCAGTACAGGTCCAGTCACTCTTTGCAGTGATTGATATCTTCAGGTTTAAATGACATTTTGTACATACTTGTGCAGTCTTCATCGTATTTGGTTGCTGATTGTCCATTTTCTATAAGAGACAATATCCAACTGTGCCAGTATCTTTGGACGCAAGCTTCAAAAAGTGAATACTTGTACTCATTTCACGGAGCACATATACAGAAAAAAATTCACTTATCTTTAGGCTTCATTTGAATATCCTTTCTTGCTCCAAAATTATCGTCCTTCTATGTATCCTTATGATGACTAATGTTTCTTAATTATGTGACGATAACTTCTTTAATTGTTAATTTTTTGCGAGGCACTTTGCACACTTCAACTACGCTTTAAAAACTGCTTTTAACGATATAATTTTTAAAGCTCTTTTTAAATTTCTACTATTATAAAATAATTATTTCTTGCGCAGCTCGTTTACAACACGTCCGTTGTGAGTACCGTAGCCAGGTCAAGGATATTCCCTTTTACTAATATATGTGTAAAAAAACCATAAATACAAATGAAAATCTCAGGATAAAAAAAATACAAAAGAAAA
>VICI01003115.1:0-14204 GCA_019593645.1 Akabosia matsudoensis | reverse complement strand
GTCGTTATAGAAAAAAATAGGAAATTTGAAAGTATTTTGTACAAACGCTTTTAAACACTCAACGGCCTTAAATGACTCTGATCACACTGTTGATGGAGAAACGTCAAACCATATGTGATCATCGACATCAGTGGTTGTCGGTTAAATATACAAAGTTTGAGGTCTTTAGGTCATTCCGAGATTTGGCGATAAGACCTACGTGGACGGACAGACAGAAAGCACTTACGATCTTATAAAGCAGCTTTCTCCACTTAATTATGATTATGACTTTAAATTGGTAGTAAATAAATTATTAGCTAGAAATACATTTAAAAATTATTCATTTTTGCATAAGATTACAAGCTAAAGGAATTGTTCATTAGAGTAACGTCAGATGTCATTACAAGGTTCAGACAAAGACGGTGACGTAAAAGACTGAATAATATGATCTTTGATCACCCTTGATTCCCAAGTAAAGAATTTATAACTATAGGGGGTACCTGCGGAATAATTATCTTTCGATGGCTTATATCAATGGAATTAATAAGCTGCTCAGAGAAGTCTTTGAAAATAAATCAAAACCGAATGATTTATATTCGGTATACGAGACTCAGACAACCACATTAGGTAAACGGGCTCACGAGGTGGTCCAACCTCTGAAATGTGAACGAGGATAAATATCAGTACACTGCATAAAATAAGTCGAACGAAAATTGCATGGCATTACTTTTAGGTTGATATGTGTACAAGTAATTGGGAAGGAGAAAGCTTT
Organism: Akabosia matsudoensis; assembly: GCA_019593645.1. Classification (NCBI taxonomy): domain Eukaryota; kingdom Metazoa; phylum Arthropoda; class Collembola; order Entomobryomorpha; family Paronellidae; genus Akabosia; species Akabosia matsudoensis. Next base: position 13,453 of record VICI01003115.1, on the reverse strand, counting down.
GACTAAATGCTTTCAACTCAAGTTCAAATAAGATAAGAATTCGAAAATCTCATTCAGTAGCTCATATCATAGAACGGGGAAGGGTAAAATGCATTTTAAAATGGACCTTTAAGTCAACTTTAAAAGAGGACGAAGTTTGAGTATTGAAAACCGTAAAGGTGACTATTTTCTTCCCTTTATGAAAGCTCAATCAGATCGATCAGATTCCGAGATCCGATCACCAGACTCTGTATAGTGTTTTGTCGGATTTTACACAATGCCAACATCTTTGAATGTAAACGGGGGGCGTACGAACAATGACTACCATGTTAGCGAGAAAAGAGTTACTTTCAAAATATAAAATTAGCACGGAAAGATCGGCTTACGCATAACTTTACGTGCATTTGATCAAATTGACCTTTGTTCATCTTTGATTGACTTGATCGTAGAAATCATTCTGCTTGCGATAGAATCATTCAAATTACTGTACAAGAGAAAGTGAATTCATGATACCTGTTTTTAAGCACCGCTTGCATGCGACACGATACGAAACAACCATATATTTCACACTGACATTAAGTTTCTTATTAAAAATGCTCTGATTGTCATCTGTCAACACGTCAAGTGATTAAAATAATCGACCAGTAAGGTAACCGGTTTTCATTTCGTATGACATAGTACACTGTTCATCTGTTGGTATAAAAGTTCATATGTGTCTTGGTATGAATATGCAGCAAGTTTCTTTTTGGGTTGACAAGTGTCAAAAGTTTAGTCCTTCTCAAACAAATATAAAAAGTATATAGGTTTTTATTTATTGTAAAACTAGAAAACAAGTTCACATGTAGAACAGTTAAGACAACAGCCGCAAACACAAATACAATAATACTTCACCGTAAATTTTGATACATCAGGCAAAAGCAGTGTGACAACAATAATAGGTTATTTTTATACAATATAAGAGTATACATAAGACTACTCTATGAAAAAGAGAAACGGTAAAAAAATCTTATGAGTGATGCTTAGGGACTTAGCTAACCACGCTGGCCACCAGTGCAGGTTCAGAGTATTCGGGAACATTCAGGTTCTTCGGGATTTTCACGTATCCAAACAAATGGTGGAAACTCACGCAATAAACTGTTTGAAAAAAGTAAGGGAATTAGTTTGTGGTCCATAAACCTTATGTAAATCTGGTCATGTCCTATACCCTTGGACAATCATTATATGTATACAACTACAACATCAGAGATTCTCTTACCTGATAGATAATCGATATCATTAAAAGTTATGTCCGCAGGCAACACCAGTTCAATGTCCTGCTTCTCGTAGCCTTGGAGGACTTCATATCCACCATTTTCATCAGCAATCTTTCTTCCTTTCACCACTTGCGCGGAATCGGTTGGGGTTCCTGTAAAAAACTCCAAAGTCATAAAAGCTGCCTCGATAGTCTTCAACGCTATCATAGAGAAATTCGAGTTTAACGTACCCTTTCCAACCCAAAAGTAAGCATCAGGACCGGCGCCGTCGTACGAGAACTGTTTGATTTGGATAGTTCTAGTGTCCTTGATGACAATTTCGCCAGAGGATACTTTATGGGCTAGCTTGACAAATCCAGCCGGAATCGATACGGGTGCAGGTTCTTCCTTTGGAGCCCTAGGCTTCTTTATTTTTGCCGCAAAAGCATAATTTAAGGAAACCGCAACTAGTGCACAGACCAAGATGGCTTTGGAGAGGGCCATTGTGATTCGTAAAAAATAGGAATTTTTGTATAATAGTTAAGAACAAACTGAAATCACTGCAACGTGAAATAATTTACAGTAAGAAGGAAGAGATTTCTACGAGTGCAACGCTTTGTTGCAAAAGTGCAACTGATGAAGAGTCATTTACAGAAAGCCCTACTTATTTCAGTTTATTTTTTTTATATCCAACGATAAACGAGTTCATCTATTATGGGTATTTTAACATTGGCAGATTCGATTATACTAACTCAATGATTAGTGGTTCAATTTTCAGTTGATTGACATCCTAAAGTGCAGATAACTGTGAATCAAATAAAATGTAGCAATATATGGGGTTGCTGATGGCATAGAATGTTGTAAAAGCGCCTGATCATTGCGTACTTGTTTCGCACTGACGCATACAAGCTGCAGTTACATTGTTATCCTTCTTTAAAGCCATACCAGTGCTGAAGGTATTACTGGTCTTTCATGTTAACTTAATTGTTGAGGTCCATTGTCACATGAGACAATATGCTATGCATAATAATCGAAATGTTAATGAAGGAGAAGAATAAACAGTGATTGCTAAACTTGCTCTGGCTATTGTCGCATATTCTGAGCACTAAATTAGATATGTCATTTTCAATAGAGATTTGATACCTTTTTTGATTTGTAACTTGCAATGACAACATTTCACAAATCTCGCTCAACTGTATTTGCAAGCTTGCATGCAAAGTTTTATTCACAAAATGAGTCGGATATGATCAGCATCTTCATAGGATTCACCTAAAGAACAACTCATTCTATAAGTAACAACGGACCGCTCGCAAAGAAGTAAAACACTCTGTCTTTGCGATGCAAGTTTTTGATAAATGAAATCATTCCTTTTCCTTTTGTCCCACTTGGTATAGTCCTAAATTATTATTTCGTTTATTTTGTATTGATCGAGTTGAGATTGATATAGAAAAAAATGAATTTGCAACAAGTTCAAGAGACGAAAGAGAGTAGAGCACATTACCCTTTCCCACTTGCTAAGGGTTTGTCCATGGGCTTTACATGCTAACATAGTATAAATTGTTCCCTACAAATGCAATATGTAAACGAACCAAGTGAACAAAATTTATAGATAAATACAGATTGCATTAAATCTTTAGGTTATCGTATAATAATGCGACATGATTATATCCGGCACACCAATGAAATATGAAGCTTCAGCACTCGTAAACCATTTTCTGAATGGAATCTCTAGCCAGAAAAGAAGGAAGGCTGCTTTTCTGAGTACTTCTGTTTCAGATCGACAAATGTATAAATAGAGTAGTTGGCACTTCCATTATTTTCATAGAACTTATAAGACGCTATTTATCTATTTATTATTCATAAGACCGAATTAAATTCTGGAATCGAATCGACTTGTATGCACCTATTGCAGACATTATTTGAACTGATCATAAGGTTTGGTCAATCATGCAAAAACCATCAATAAAGATCGTAAAGAGCAAATAGGGACAAGGCTTGCTGCAAGACTTTAATTGATGCGTACCAACCTATTTATCAAAATAATTGTGGATCGTATAAATTATATCTATCTGATATCTTCTGTCATCACGCTAAACGGAAGTTGTGAACACAACGTGTGCTTGTCAATGAAGCTGTATGAAAATATGCATCCAATTTGCATACTACCTACTTGTTTAAATGAAGAAACGCTGGCCGATAGTGATGTCATAATAAAAACAAAAACGAACTATTCATACAACAGTTTGAAAAAGGAGCCTTGTACATTGTTAATTTGCAATAGTTTACAATGACAGCTTCATTGACTGAATTTATAAATTACTTGCGACCAGAAGTTTGTTATTTGATGTGGTGAGGGAATCACACTAAAATATTTCACTGAGATGATCTCATGATGTGTAGTGCAACATTATGCACAAAATGCCCTTCAATTCTGAAATCTGTTTTCTACACTGTAAGGAATGCATCTGTCCGTTTAGGCATAATATTGTGTACAACTCCATGCATACATTTCAGTGTACATAATGTGCTTCCAATCGCTATTAAGAGAGTATCAAGCATCATTTTCTGGTAGCAAATACTGGAGGCGCATAGGGTGGGATAGCCATGCATGGACATGTAAGAGAAGTTTGCAGGCGGGGCAAAATGTCTCATTGTACCAACCCATTTGATTTTCTAGATCCGACAAACGGAGAAAATTGTGGGAAAAGCGACTGGTTTGTGTTGAGCTACAAATGGTATAGATGTGGTTGGTCTTGTTCCTAGATAGTAATAATACAGCGCATATGTAGTGCTTTTACTCTCTCTCTCTCTCTCTCTCTCTCTCCGCTTTACAATGCCATATTTTGGACGTGTGATATATCCGGAAATGTTTGATGCTACGATGCAGCCTAACAGCGCGTAAAAACAGATATGCTTTATCTTTTTCCCTTCACAACCAAGTCTCACGTTGTTCCAACTCTTTGCTTTAGCTAAGTCTCAGAAATAATCCTACTAGTCCATTTGTCGAAGAAAAGCTTAACTTCATTGCATTAACTTTCGGTACTTTGTTTCCAGTACCTGTTTGACCACTTCTTTCTCAAGTTTTGTACAGAAAGTACAAGTTAGTGGAAAAAAACTTTTGATTGCCAAAAGTACACGACATGGCACCGATACACGCAATTTGGTTTCCGATACATTTGATGAACATATCTGTGGGACGTTGATCAAGTTGGGATAGCTACTCCTACATGGTCAACTCAAATCATCCAAAAAAAGTAGCATCTGCGAGGAAACATTCTTTTGATACACCTGTCCTTAAATATAACTGACTGTACGGGAAAGTAAGTAACTTTCTTTGGCTTCATCTAGTGTAATTTGTGACAAATATTAGAACTCCATAACAGACAGACACAGACAATAGATAACCGCTTCATACATTAAAAAAACTTCAATAAGTTCTTTAATTGCATTTGCTTCAAAAGAAACTAACATCAGAGGAATTCCAATCAGCAAAAGGGAAACGTTTTGAATAAACTCTCGTTGCAATTCCTATTTTCATCATTTGATGATTCTTTAATTCAGTAAATCAAGTTTTAAAACTCTAATTGTCGAGTTTAAACAAACTGATCGTGTTTAGCTTTCTCAGTTATGCTTTCACCAAAAGAGAGAAAACGTAGAAAGTACGATTCATCAGTGAACGTGACGTTTTGTTATCGAAATACCAACAGTTTGTAAAAACAGTTTTACTTTCTAAGGGAAACGTGCTTTTATGGGCAAATCTCTAATATAATCCAATATGAATCGTGTTCAAGCCTAATAATTCTTGAAAGTTTTTAATAATAAGTAATAAATGCATTTAGTAGCCATATTTGTGCAAGTCCCATCAAACAATTAGATCACTCTGTAACTAAGCCATAGAGCTCCAAAAATTTCTCCTAAAACTGTGCAGTTGACGATGTGTGCAGCTCTTGTTGGTGGTGGAGCTGGTGAACCTACAATGGGATCTCCTTCGACTCATCATCCACACCCTGCATTCACCGCACTAGGACTTCGAGGTTCAATGTCAAGCCAGCATGGACCACCTACAATTCCTCCAAATAATAACGGTCCAAGTATTCCTTCTGATTTAAATAGACCCGAACCACCTCCTGATGTTTTGCTAGCCTTGCTCTCCAGAAATCGAGCTCTAGAAGGTATGTTATCTTTCTCTCACGCTTTTCAAAATCGTAACATGCTGCAACAAATCTAAATTTTGCATGGATCTTTTCAAACATTCTCATAATTTATTAAAACTTTCGAGCAGGTTACAAAGAGAGTGGTCATGTGCTGGAGAAATTACCAGTCATGCTGTAACTTATTTCTTGTCTCTTGGTCGTCGTTTGTATCAATATAATTTAATTACCAGATACAGCACAGTTGGGGAATTGGGAATTATATCGTTCCGCAGTGTATTCCGCCAACTTATGCATTTTGCCTTTCTACTCTTCTCAACTTTTTTTTCTTTGCTTGGGAAATCTGAAAACGTTTGTACTTCGCATCCCCATATCTCCCTCAGCAGAACACTTTGTTGTCACTTTACACCCTAATATTTTATTTTTGGTAAAAGTTCACAGCAAGTGTTTATCAACATTTTAGCTGTGATTCAGTTATCCTCTATGTTTCCGACTCAACTTGGTTTTATGGTTGGCTCTAGCATAAATTGAGCAACGCCAAAAAAATGTTTGTAGGCTTCCCACAGAGAGTAAATCTAAATTATAATCAAATTATAAATGAATTATGCCCTCTGACCCAAGATGCCACCCGAATAACTGTTTGATAATAAAATTATCTGATGCACAAACCATGTTCGTCGGAGCTAGTCAGGGACGAGTGATTACAATCGTAAGTTAGAAATGTCGAGAAAACTTTATTGCTAAGCCTCGATTTCAGTAGCGTAACAGAAAATAGTGTGACATTAACCAATTTTTTTTATCGCAAAATCCTCCTCTGAATGGCAAAGTAGGCATGGGAAAATAATCGGCAAATTCTATAAGAATTGTAAAAGAGCGAGATGTAGTCGTAGGCTTGTACACAATGTATTATGAGAATTTATATTACGTTGGAACCCGACTACTGGTTATCGTGCTGTGTCAATGAAACATAATGAGAAAGAAATTTCTATGAATGAACCGATGCACGTGCCACTACGCGTGTACAGGATATCACTGGTTGAAGGGCCCTTGCATGTAATTTCCACCTTGTGAATGTTTCCTTTGTTAATTTGTGAAAACATTTAGGTTTGCACGCTTCCTGTTCCTATTCACCCTTCTCGAGATTATTTTGGGTACGTGAGAGCTCATCCATAATGACAAATAGGTTGAAGCTAAGTACAAAAGTATTTGTTTCGACAAAATTGTTAGAAGCTCGATAATCTCTCATAGTTCTGTTTTTGTCTTTTTTCCTCTCAAGTACTTGTTTGCGGAAACTTCAAAATAGTTACTGTAATACTTGTTTAACGTGATTGTATGTGTGATCAATAAAAGGTTTTGTTTTGTAACAGCGCACCGTTCCCATTTTGATACACGCGTCAAACGTTACTTATTTTCATTAATATTCCATTATAACAAATGATCTGAACTGCAACAAAAGAGTGTACTTGATTATGTCTTCTGATTCATTCTTCCGAATCTATTGAGCATTTTACAAGCTCAACACTAACCAAGGAAAACTATTTGTTTTTTAAATGTTCACTTTTTAGAGTTCATTTTTTGTAAAATCGGTGGTTTACACAAGGTCAAAATCATGATCGCGAAAGTTTCTCGTAATCATTCTCGAAGGGGATATTGATTCCAAAGTTTTCCCGTTTTCTATACTCATGTCCTAATTGTTAAATGACAGTATAAAAAGGAGTCTTAGTGGTGGGCTTTACAAACTAGCTCAAGAAAGTATTTATCATACTTTGGACAAGAAAAAGGATATCAACCATGTTGCCCCAGTCCTAACACATGGAACTGTGCTAGTTTATGTTACTGGTAAGGCACACACCTCACCAAACCCACAGGATCATTGGAAATAATCTATTATTCATAAGACAATACCCTCATTTTTCATACAACGTGCCACGTCACGTAACTGGTACTCAAGGGAATTTGCGTGATACGGCTACACTCGTACTCCGTAATGTCAGGCACACGACGGTTTGGAAGTTCTCAAACTTTACTACGTTGACATTGCACGGTCTCGCAGAATAGAATAGATAGAATGACTCTGCAAAGTTACTGTTGCGTACGCTAGTCGAGCTAGTCGATGGTTTAAAATCTTATGCGTTCAAAGCTTAGTGTAATGCAACATAATAATCATTGTAAATTATGTTTGTGAAGAATTGAATCTCAGCAAATTCTGATAAATCTGTTTATTATGTAACCACGAAATGCACACATTGTACGATTGTGTACCGACAAAACGGAAGTGGATGTTTGGATTGTGACTGAGCAGATGCAGGTGTGAAATAGTACGGCGAGGGGCCTTGTCTGAATACCTTTTAGAATTGTTTTCAATTGTGCGTTCCATATTATGGGGCAAAGGGCAACAGGTGCTTCCGGAATTTTAGCCAGTGCACACAAGGCGTAAGCACAGAGACAGGGCTTACTTGAATTGGGTAGTTCAGTGGCTATGCATAAAAATATTGACAGGTACATTCTCTCTACATATTAAAGAGCAGTCTGTATTTCCGTATATCAATTACCAAAGGAAACTCTACATAATAAATACCCTCCTGCATGTATTGGTACATACTTATGAAACAACCAACACTTTCAAAAGTCTACTGATTCCTTTCGCCACTGTTTGCAAGGAAAAGTTTTTTTTCTGTCCATCAAGATGTCCCTCCATACAATGCTTCAAAATGCCTCAATTATGTATAGCTTTTATAGATTGCTATGAAAAGATTCTACATATGGCCATTGAAAACACATGGCACTCATATTTCAAACGGTCTGATTGCTTTATGTCTCCATGTCTTTCGTTAAAATCGTCTGTATTTTCGGTTTCCTGCTTTTCTCTTGGACAAACGTTCCAAGAAAATGATGTTCCTTTCAGCAAAATAGTACCCGTTTCATCAACCCTTTCGTGTTCTTTTGTTAGAAAACATTTTTAATTTAAACTGCTTGAAGGATAATCAAACCTACTCGAATGTGTATGAATGAACAACGTGCTTTCTTTCATGTTAGATACTCCCTGTCAACAGACTGAACTGTTAAAAAGGTTGGTTTACCAATTACCGAGTCGAAAACCAGATCGATTTTTAATTTGGATTGCCTGATTAAACTTTTACAAGCCTTTCTGTTATTGGCCACCGTAGAAGGTAAAGAATGAAACAACTCTAAATTATGTGCATGCTCGTCAGAACTGGGCGGACACAAAATGTATGAAGTAATGAATGTTTCCACTTTTTACGCAACAAACTGCAACTTTGCTTGCTAATCGCACTTCAGCTTTCAGGCTTGTGAGGATTCAATATCTCCCATTGATCCAAAAGATTTTCTCTGTACCCGATTACTTATTGACTTTTGTAAACATGTAGTAAATTGTAATCTTCAGAGTGCATTGTTTACCCACGAATGACAATGGCTTCTTTTCAGTCATTGAATTCTGTGGATTCTTTCAGTGCAAGAGGATTGCTATCTGGAATTATGAAGAAAGATGCATGTTGAAGACTTTAAATACTGTAATAGAGGTTGTGCACCCAAATGTTGTACGAATATGACTCATATCCTTTACAAAGTTATAGATTTTAAGTAAAATGGACAGGCAGATATAATCTGAGCATTGTGAAAAGTCCGTAGAAGCAGGTTGATGTCTGTGAAGTTTGCCACGAAAGCATAATTTGCATGTTTTTCAATAAAATATGCCTACAAGAGATACCGTTACATAATTATTTTATGCCATGTCGGCCCCGAAACTTTTATCGCAAAGTATATCTGGAGAATCATTAAAGATTGAAGGGAGTTTCAAAGAATCTGCAAGAGTACTTTTGTTTGAAAACATGAACATACCATGTACACTAAATACACTGCGTGAAAATAAATCATCACTCTTTACAAAAAAAGAAAGATTTTATCATACAGACTTGAATGTGCAAATAGTGAATCAAGTTAAACAAGCTCCTTAACAAATATTAGGATCATAGAGGTAAAATGTAGAAGCTTTATTTCACGAGCATCATCATGATCGTAACGTGAACATAAAGGATGAAATACAAGTGAATATAAAACTGGGGAATGAAAAAGGATGTTTTTATTGTTGGTCATGGATGAAGATCCCTATTTTCCCGAACATAATAATCATCACAATAATAAAACTTGACAGAAGGGACTAGGGACGGGATGGTCTGTTTAGTTCGTTGTCTGCTTAAACCAGAAAGACTGTTTCAAAGAGAAAATGACTGAGTTGCACTAAAAAGGGCTCAACATTTCTATGGCTTGACTTTTAGAGACTTTTACTCCAGCGTGTCATTATCATGCCATATGTTTCAATATTTTCATGGGTCTACTTTAATGTACATATGTACGAACAAGAAAAAGCTAATCTATTATGCACAAGTGTACGTATTTATACCGAAGCTGCACAATACGTAAGTGAGCTTTGGACCAAGTTAAACCTGAAAAGACTTTTTGCTGACTCTTCTAATAACGAATTTTGGCATAATAACATAAATGCACGGTGTAAAATAATAAAATAAAGTGATACATGCAAACCAGAAAATCTGATGATCTCCATAAATATAATATAACTTGTGGCCGTGACTTACAACAACTTGTGCGTGATAGGGTTCTAATATGTATGATTCTCCTCTGTCGACTGGAATATTACACATTAATGGTCCCTGTTTATCCGATCGTGGAGAAAATGAAATGGTACAAGTTTCCGTAATTGACGTTCCTGTGTCCTTTCACTTACCATGCGTTGTTCCGCAAGTTATGTACGTTTACTATTTAGCTTTCGCTGCAACTTATTTGTGTTATATGCTTAATTTATTCACATAGATATAACGATATCATCAATAAGATGTAAGGAGTGTACATGTTGCGTTCATCTAGATTGTGGGTGTTGTAGTATAAAATATGGAAAAGGATTAGGAGCTTGGTTTTCCACCAAAATATAATATATTTATGGTCTACTGTCACAACAAAAGTACATTGAATGTTACACAACTGTCACTTCTAATCAGATATCCTAAAAGTGCTGAATTGTAAGCCATAATGATACCGTCCTTGTATCTTAGTGTTTCGGTTACATAATAAGCAATGAAATACGAGAACTTTTTTTTTGGGAGACGGAAAAAATTGACAGAAAGGAGAGATGCCGAAACCTTTCAGTAGACTTGTTCATCTTATTGATTCTAATGTAACCAGACCGGTGTTTGTTTGACCGCGCGATTGAGTCTTTATTGGGGTGCATTCGGAAAGATTTGATTTTATGGGAAGCTGAAAGAATTCATTGTCATTATAATGAGCGGTTGACAAGAGGCTTACCTACAGGTGATTTATTGTGAAGTCCGCTTAAATGTCTTTTGTGTTAAACGGATTTAAAAAAAATTAATTTATCTTAATGATTCTTACGGAATAATGAAATGTACAAAATACATTGTAAAATGTATGTTCATGTCAAACAGTGGACATAAATGGTTCAAGTAAAATTATAAAAGTTGTAAAAAACTATGTTGAGAAGTTTTATGAAGCCTGTGCGTAGACGCTAATAAACTTTTCTAATGCTGGGGAAAACTTGACAAGTAAACTAAAGCTAAAGTTTCAAATGGTCCAGAATATATTGTCACTAAAAAGTTTCCTGTACTCACATTTTAAACTTTAGCGTATTAACTGTGAAGGAAAGTAAAGAAAAACAATAATAGGAACTTTTGCTGGATGATCAGTGGCTTGAACAATTTTTACAGGGAAAGGCGACAATTTATATTCTTTCCGGAACACACCGAGTGGATGAAAAAAGGGAAAGAAAATGTTGAGAAAAGGCCGAACCGAGGAATTCGGGTTCCTCCCTGAAAATGGCAGAGGGTAAAAGCATTGCATAGCGTTTGTATCTTCAAGCTCACACTTTCATGCTATACCAAGGTCTGGAATAAAATGGATATTGCTGTCTCCTAGTTGCGCACTATGTTCGCTGTTCGGTACAACCTGTTCTAGTACATGCAATACGTAGTCAACCATATGAAGATACTTTTGTAAGAAATGAGAGGAAAAGTAGTAGGGAATGCACTGAAGGGAAAATAAAAATGCTCGAGGAGGCTTTGACGTTGACTATTGTGATAAGAGAGTGATTGTAATGGCGTGACATATAGTAGGAATTCCTCAACTGAAATAAACCCTTTGAATGACAAGCCCGATGTTTTTGAGAAGACCAACGTGGATATACTATATTCGCATGGAGCACTTAAATCCAGAATGGGTACTCTTTTTCCTAAAAACATAAATAAATAAAAATAAAATAAATCACTTGCATCCGCAATAGTTTAATCTATGTACTTTAAAAAATCTGTAAGCCTAATCTAGATTTCAAAATGAAGTTGACTATTTAAAATGTATCATGCTTCTATTTTTTTAAATCTGTGTTTTCAAATAAAAAAATAATGCTTTCAGAATCAGTAAGGACTGCAAATCCCCGAGATGTAAGATATTGATGGACATGTTTGTGTACATCATGAAATACCCTCTAAAAATGCAAAATATACTACCTACTTAGCAAAGAATGTAAAGTTAACGGGAAATTTTGCATTATATTCTACATTTTATGCAGGATAAAGAAAAACATGATGCTTGGAATCAGAAAAGCAGTTGGGCAAAAGAACCCACCCACTTCAATCTTCTTGATTAGAAACAGCAGGGAAACTCGAGGGTGTCGACTGTTTTGTCCGCTTCGTATACATCTACTTTCTTCATTCCATTGTTCCCCACTTTTATCATACTCTTCCAAGCAAACATGCCTACATTTGTACACATTTGTTCGCGTATTATTCATACGCGTCAATGATGTTTTCGGCACCAGTCTTTTTTCTACTTTTCTCCTCTTTGTGTAGTTGAAGAGTACAAGTGCTTACTGCCATTACGACAAAACTGCGTTTCACTTTTTTTATAGAGCTTTCATCTATTCTCGACAAGACATTTGTCAGAATTGGCAGAGACAGAAGAGTAGAACCGATGAAGAATGGTTTAAGCATGAAAGCATGAAACGGAAGAAAAACATTTCACTCAACAACAATTTTTTTAGAACAATATGTGTAGTGAAAGTAGCTTCTCCGCGTTTTTTTGCATTATGTTCACGTTTTTAGTAGAGATAAAGGGTAAATATTTAGTATGCGCAGACTTTCGTGAAAGTAACTGCATATGTAGGTATATAAACACTGACAACAATAATTGTCCTTTAGCTAAATATCCAGCGGATTTATTATGAATTGAGAACAATTTTTGAGGAAAATCATGTCGCTAAACTAGTTTTTGTTGTTAATGCTTGTGGTGTTAAGGTTTACACTTTTCCTTTTGCCGTACTAGCCTGTCTCAATTTTTTATGCTACTAGACGGAGTAGTGCATATTTTGTTTCTCTTTATTTACGATGTCACTACATGACTGGTTAATAATTTATTCACAAGAAGTGCGTTGTAAAATACTCCGCAATGTAAACATTGAGTCGTTAATGTTATAGACAACGATGGTAAGGAGATAAGGAGTGTCTACCTAAAAATGAAGAATGTGCGGCGTATTTTAGTCATATAACTCCGTCTTAAGAAAACTGCTCGAAAGTTTTGCATAATTCATGTGATCGTCGTAGTCAAAATGTCAGATCCATCGTTTCTTTAGATATCCATCCCCAGGGGCCCCAAGAGTACACTCAACTCGTTCGCTTCTCCGAAAGCAAGAGAAAAACATTCCAAGCGTTGAGTCTAGAGATTCATGTAACATCACTGGTTACATTTTCCTGAAAATGAATACCTACACTATAAAGAAATTCTATTAATGTTTTTATGAGATAGCTGATACGTATGTCGGCAAACAGGTTGTTTGTAACGTATATACCGTAAAATTCCTCCTTTTTCATGAGTTTCCACGATATTAGAGGACATTTTTAACTTGATTCTTTAAAATTCCTCCTTAAAAACAAAAAAGATCGGGTATTCATTCATCTGCAAATAATTTTGTATTAAAATACAAGAAACATTTTCTTCTGTTTACACGAAAACACGGATTTGTTACTTTATTGAACATTATTCTAACAT
>VICI01003114.1:0-14212 GCA_019593645.1 Akabosia matsudoensis | reverse complement strand
CAAAACAACAAATAAACTGTAAACAAGACAAACTGAGTTTTGAGTTGTTAGATAGTTGGTTTCATTAGCCATTTTACGAAAACACGCTTGAAAGTTTTAACAGGCAAACAGTGTTTACGCAATAAGCTCAAGCTCAGAACTACAGCATTATTTTATTTTAAAAGTAGATTCGTTTTAGGTAAGGTACACTGACAATGTTCATTCCAGGAATTCTATGGAATGCCAGAATGCATGACATGACGTGAATGATAAAGATAGATCGGCAACGGAAATGGATCTGTGACAATTGAAAAAAACAAGTCTTCAGCACGCACGTAGAGCACATGCCAAGGTGGACGTTTTTTGTATATCAACAGCCGATGTCTATCACTTGTCTGCCATTCTTACGGAATGTCACCAACAGTTTATTCGTAGCAGTAAAATAGTATCTTTAAAAAAATCCTAATAGATGCTATTAATGGTGTCAGATAGAAGATTTTCTTTGAGTTTCTTCCGGAAGCGGTAGATAAAGGGTGTGGTTGTCAATCGATCGATGTTTGGAAGGCGACATTTCTGCTGTTTTGTGTTATTCAAAAAAGCAGGTGCATGTATGCATCTTTTTTTGGAGAATGTTTACATAATGGATTGTTTTGTTTTGGTTTCTCTTTAGGAGGAGAGAACAGTGGTAAGGAGGATCCAGAGCGGGGGTGTTGTTTTGGTGGCAGTACCACTAACGCTTGGCAGGAGTTGGTTGAAATGCTATGGTCACAGTTGCGGTCACTAGAAGCCACCACTACTGCCAGGAACTACATAGCTGATATCACCTATTGTGCCCTTTTAGTTTCTAGGAATAATTTTCAGCACTAGTGACCTTGTCGATGATTGTTGACTAGTTTATCGGATTATTGTATATTTTTGAAAAAGATATTTAAAATCTTTCAAAACCGGTTTTTACACTAAAGTCCGACAAAATGTCTGGAAATCAAGGAATGGAGCAGTTGATCCCCATCGTCAACAAACTTCAAGATGTGTTCGCACAACTTGGAGTACACATGCAGCTTGGTAAGTAGTTCGTGGTTAACAATGAGTTTTGAAAATGATGTAACTTGTCCGGAATTTTTGCTCTTTTCTCTTCAGATCTCCCCCAGATCGCTGTGGTGGGTGGTCAGTCTGCTGGAAAATCGTCTGTGTTAGAAAATTTCGTTGGGAAGTGAGTGATTTTTATGAAAATGTTAGTTTGCATGTTTAGGAATATTATTGACAAATCCTGTTGTGAACATTTTCAGAGATTTCCTGCCTCGGGGTTCTGGTATCGTAACCAGACGGCCTTTAATTCTTCAGCTAATTACAAATGTCGCTGAGTGGGGAGAGTTTCTGCATTGTAAGGGGAAAAAGTTTACAGATTTTGATGAGATCCGAAGAGAGATTGAAGCGGAGACAGATCGAGTTACGGGTAGTAACAAGGGCATCTCGAACCTTCCTATTAATCTTCGTGTGTATTCCCCACATGTATTAAACATAACACTAATAGATTTACCTGGTAGGTTGGAGTAAAGTATTTTAAAAGTTTGAAGTGACTATTATCGTTGGATTATGTCATTTTATTATATTTTCTTTCAATTTAGGTTTAACTCGTGTTCCAATTGGAGATCAGCCCGCGGATATCGAACAGCAAATCAAAGACATGATATTCCAGTTCATTACTCGTGAAACTTGCCTAATTCTCGCAGTAACCCCAGCCAACTCGGATTTAGCTACTTCAGATGCCCTAATGATGGCGAAACAGGCAGATCCTGATGGGCTCCGGACAATCGGTGTAGTCACCAAACTTGATTTGATGGACGAAGGAACAGACGCCAAAGAGGTTCTCGAGAACAAGGTCGTTCCTTTAAGGCGAGGCTACGTTGGTGTGGTGAACAGATCCCAGAAGGATATAGAAGGCCGGAAAGATATCAAAGCGGCTATGGCAGCAGAGCGAAAATTTTTCCTAAGTCATCCTGCATATCGTCACATTGCCGACCGGTTAGGGACACCATACTTGCAACGGGTTTTAAATCAACAGCTCACCAATCACATTCGGGAGTGCCTCCCCGCCCTCCGCGATAAGATGCAAAAGCAAATGCTCGCCCTAGAGAAGGATGTAGAGCAGTACAAGTATTTCCGACCTGACGACCCAGCAATCAAAACTAAGGCAATGTTGCAGATGATCCAGCAACTCCAGTCAGACTTTGAACGAACAATTGAAGGTTCCGGCTCAGCTTTAATCAATACAAATGAGTTGTCTGGCGGTGCGAAAATCAACCGACTCTTTCATGAGCGTTTCCCCTTCGAGCTGGTCAAGATGGAGTTTGATGAGAAGGAACTTCGACGAGAAATCGCGTTTGCCATTAGAAATATTCATGGTATCCGAGTCGGTCTGTTCACTCCTGACATGGCCTTTGAAGCTATTGTAAAGAAACAGATATCTCGGCTCAAAGAACCTTGTCTCAAATGCGTCGACTTGGTTGTTCAAGAGTTACTCAATGTTGTTCGTATGTGTGCGGATAAGGTAAGTCAGAAAACTCGCGGTGGTGTAAGTTGCTTGGCTTAAGAAAACCGTGACCTTTTTCAAAATAAGCCTAACTGTTTTGATTTCCTGTCTAGATGAATCGTTACCCAAGATTGAGGGAAGAAACTGAGAGGATTATCGGTACATTTGTTCGGGAGAAAGAGCAAATTTGTAAGGATCAACTTTTGATGCTGATTGACTGCGAGTTGGCATATATGAATACCAACCATGAGGATTTCATAGGATTCGCAAAGTAATGTTATCCTCTAAAAACAAACGAAAACTCTAAACCATACACAACACAAAACTATAATTCATTCATAACGAAAAAAACATGACCTATATGTAAAGAATAATCCTCACATCGAATAATTTTTTTTATCTTTCGGATGCTTTCTTTTTTCGTGCGTTTGTGTAAATGTTTACCCCTCTATAAACTGACAAATGAAATTCCGATGGTGAGTATAACAAAAAGTATTTTGCCACGTTTCTCCTGTTTCTTCAGGTGTCACGTCTCACTCGATGTATATTTCCAGCACAAAGATTACGATAGCTGACGTTATGTTTCAATGAATCTATTTTAGGGATCTAAGCAGTCCATTTGTTGTTGGTGGGGACAGAACTAGGTTCGGGAACTAATTAGACACTTATTCTCTTCTTCATCTTCTGTTTTTTGCAATGATGAACAAAACTGTTTGCTATGAATCATAATTGGAATCGAACGAAAGCTGCTTTTGTAACGCGAGTTTTTGTCCAAACAAAAGTTTTTTTGGTTGAATAATGATTGAGTTTGATCACGTTGTTTAATACAATTTTTATTATCGACTTTATTAACTATTTATTAATATAGAACGTACATAATACTCTATATACTAAAGGTAATACCAAAACTCATTAGTAAAAAATTGATTTTCCGCTGTACTTCCAAGAAAAATCTTGTAAAATGGTACTTCCAACGTCATCATTATAGTTTCGTGATACATAATGAATGACGGGTTTTTCTTTCCGTTTTACTCGTTTGTATTGAGAAACGTGGAAAGCATTTATTACCCAACTGATATACTCGTTATGCTTTTGTTTCGTGACTGATTCGCAAAAACAAAAATTGTAGTGTTGTGATTCATTCAGATTTTTTTATACTTTTCTTATACTAAGTTTAGAACAAAAATTATTATCTTTGGTTATTTTCTTAGTTTTATTATTTCCTGCTTCCGAGTGGCTCGATTGAAAAAATGTTTGGCTTGCCCTTGCCTGTACTAAGAAGTGAATGTGTTTTCTTATCGTTTTGTAGTGCACAGCAGTCTTCGGACAACACATCGAAAACTGGCCGTAAACTGGGAAATCAAGTCATTCGGAAGGGGTACATGTGCATACACAATCTGGGAATAATGAAGGGGGGCTCCAGAGACTATTGGTTTGTCCTCACCTCGGAGAGTTTGTCATGGTTCAAGGATGAAGAAGAACGAGACAAAAAATACATGCTTCCATTAGATGGCTTGAAATTAAGGGACTTAGAAGGAGGATTTATGTCAAGACGCCATACATTTGCTTTGTTCAACCCCGAGGGTCGTAATGTATTCAAGGTAGGGGTTATTGTCGCAAATAAATTTATGTGCATGTATCTCGCTTTACGAGAGTTTAATAATAATATAATTTTAATGTAGGACTACAAGCAACTAGAGTTGTCGTGTGAAAATCAAGATGACGTTGATTCATGGAAAGCATCATTCCTGCGAGCAGGAGTTTATCCCGAGAAACCTTTAGATTCAACTGCTAACGGAGATGAGCCGTCTGCGTCAGAGTCTTCAACGGCATCACTAGATCCACAGGTATCGAACGCGAAAAGTTCTTGCCTTTAATAATTTTGGGGAGAGAAAGAGCATAAGCACTAAAGCATTCTGTTCTTTTTTTTTTTGTAGTTGGAACGCCAAGTTGAAACCATTAGGAATTTGGTTGATTCTTACATGAGGATCGTGACGAAGACTACGAGAGATTTGGTTCCGAAGTCAATAATGTTCATTATTATAAATTGCACTAAGGATTTTATCAATGGAGAGCTTTTAGCTCATTTATATGCGTCCGGAGATCAGGTTAAAAACCTAAATGCCCAACTCGTCTCGAAAACATAATTTTGAAGTGCAAGATGTGAACTCATGATTGGATTTTGTTGTGCATTTTCAGGCGTCAATGATGGAGGAGAGTGCAGAGGAGGCTGTGAAACGCGAGGAGACTCTGCGAATGTACCATGCATGCAAAGAAGCCCTTAGAATCATCGGTGATGTGTCAATGGCTACGGTATCCACACCAATGCCTCCGCCAGTTCGCGGCATTGGCGGTGGCGGTGTCGATTATAGTAGTTCAAGCAGTTACTTAGGCTCGAATGACCAGCCACGGTAAGAAAACATAAACAATATCCTTTAATTTTGTGATGACTCAAGTTTTTACATGAATTAACATGGAATTAATGAATCAAGTATATTGTATTGCTGGAGCCACGCTGCTTCCAACTCTCGAAAACTTGTGTAACTTGTGTATGTTATGTAAGTAACTCTATCTTGGGACCCTCTCTGTGTGTGTGTAAATATCTCCAAATGTTTTGTACTCATTTCCTTTAAAAAAAACATTGTACATAATTTCTGTACACAGTCGTAAGTAACTAACTGTGAAAAGTTCTATGGAATGTTGCTAAAGTTGGAATGATTTTTGCTGCTCAGCCTCGCTCTCTATTCAAGTTTTGTATTTCTCGGGAAATGCAAAAGGGAATCGGTAAAGAATTACAGGAAACTCAATATATACGCGACGTATACTTAGAATAGCTTGTCCTTAACGTTTTTGTGCTACTTTTGTCTGGAAACAAGTTTATGTTGCATGCTAAACTATTTGCTTCAATTGCCTCATTGCATTAATGATTCGGTGCAGGGTGTATTTTTAGTAATTTTTTGTCCTAAAACTTACGATTTAAATCAAGAAAAAAACTAATTGTGAAAGTGGTAGGCTTTTTTTGACTCTTGAAGTCTATTGGAGTCAATAGTCTCGAAAACGTGAAGACAAGGATTTTTTGAGAGGATAGCATACTGGTTACGTCCGAGCTCATACTATATCTATTTACGCACTAAAACAATACTTATAAAGGCTATATACCATATTATTGCCTAAGTTAGTTAGCTAAAAAGGCGAAGGAAGCTTAGTCGAGCCAAAATTTCGTAGAAATTTTTTAACTTTGCTTTCAAAACAGTCCTAGTCATTTAGATATGGGGTGTCCTTACAAATTAATCCAAAATTGGCAGAGGAAGCACGTTTGACTTTTGTACCTAAACTGAAATGCTGGGGTACAGCATGCTTTTTCAGATATTAAGTGGTCGTTGATCTCAAATAACCCTTAAATCAGGACTCAATATTAAAAAGCAGTTTTAACCCAAACGATAGGGACAGGAACTATAATTTTGAGCAAAGGAAGATGAACAATCTCTCAAACAATTCTTCGTCGATGTCCACATCCTCTTTGGGGCTTTCGAATGCAAAAAATCATTCTTCCTCTTCAACATCTCCTATATCTGTGCCTTCGTCGGAGTTGGAACAGCGTGGTTTACACCGACTGGACAACTCATTTCGGACTGTTTTTCAATCTGAAAGGGCAAGTCCACCTAGTCCTGGAGGCCCGAGACGGACGGCTGGCCCACCGCCGATGGCACCAGCAGGTGGAAGAGCTCCACCTCCAGTTCCAGCTGCAGGAGCAAGGCCTGCACCAGCAATACCCAACAGACCCGGTGGTGGTGGCCCACCACCACAGCCCCCCAAGGGCGGACTACCTGCACCTCTCATTCCTTCGTAAGTCTGTTTTCATGATTAATTTCGTATGATTTCCCATCCGATCTGAAAGTACGTATTTCAGTATAATGTAATCAGGAAGGTTTTAATTAGTCAAAGTAATACTGTGCCAGGTTAAAAAAGAGTGGTTTGCTTCAATTCTTGCGACTAGCTAAACGAAAGTTCTGCAAAAATTTTAAGCAAAAACATACGTGACTCTTTATTATTCTATCTGCCTTACCCTTTCACTCCGTACATGAATGCGCAAATCCAAATCTAACAAACGAAACGAAATTTTTTCCTGTCTCGTGTTGTGATGTGAACTTACTCAATGAATAGGTATGACCTTCCTCACAAGCATTTGCTATTCTGCATATTGTGTAATTGCCTGAGTAGCCCTAAAAAACTCGTGTGGAAGATGTACTAAAAAGTATTTACTTTGGAACCTGTGGGTTTTAAGTTTCATTTTATGGCACGCATGGTTCCATAAAAGGAAACTATTTAACTTTCTCTCCGTCTATTTGAGCACCTTTTGAATGTTATTTTTGAACAATATAACGCGGAACTCTGCACTGTAACGACCACTTTCTGTGTATTCCATGCCAAATAGGGATAAATCTATGAATGACAACTTTCTCTTTTCTCACTTTCACTGCTTTCTTTCTTCTACTTAGCTTGTCTGTGTAAATGGGTTGAATTTGAGTCGATTTGAGTTAGGAAAGTCGTTGAAGGGTTCAGATTTAAAGTTTGAAAAGTCGATACGGACTTTTCCTCAGGAAATTAGTATCTTAGGGTAGGGGCATCAGGAAAATGCCGAAACTTAAATGACAACTTCCCTGATTACGTGCAAGTATGCAATTTTACTTATCATTTATCAATGATTACTCGCCTGAACAATTTTAATAAGACTAGAACTCAAGCAGAAACTATTTTTTTGTTTTTTTTCTTTTTTTAACTGCAGACGGGGGGCAGTAAATGCTGCTGCACAAGCAATGGGCCAACTCCCCCCACACATGCAGAAGCAAGCGGTATCGGCCGCAGCCCAAATGGTGGGGCAGCTCCCCCCAGATGTTAAGAAACAAATGGCTTCCGCCGCAATGAACAGCTTTTTTAATAGGAAGTAAAGCTGTTGATAATGGCAAACTGTAGGAGAAAAAAATCAAAGGAAATATGTAGGAGTTCATTCATTCCATCAGCGGTCAGGAAAGGATTAATCTCGTCAGTGAAGAATAAATTATACATTGTTCAACAGAGAACCTGCCGATTTCAACAATTAAGTATCATTTTCCTTTGAACAGCTTTAGACGAGCAATTGATTTTATCTAATCCAATCAATATCAAGTTCAAAACACGAAGAACAGTTTCATTCAGAAACTATCTATTGAAACTCGTTTACTACATGTCGGTACGAATATTCAAAGAAGATCCTATGTGTACCGTATACCTGCACTGTGATGTTTAAGATTGGCGAAACCCCCAATTTATTGTTTACTTTATAACTTTGGCTTGTAGCTTTTGATTTCACCTTATCAGAACAAGAGAAATCATAGGTCTTGCTCTGAAGCCAATTAAATAAGCATTAATCGTCGATTTACTTAGCTTCTAATGGACACGTGCTGTTGTAATGTTAACTCTGAAGTATATTTTCTGAACAAGAATCAAAATTCGCAGGCAATACATTTTAAAATGGTACATTATATCATAATGTCAAAAAATAGTTGTACAACTTCAATGAAAACGCTGTCAACTAGTTTGCGCCAATGAATCTCAGTTTGGACAGCATATCAAACAAGTAAAGTTTATATTTATACTGCCTCTAGACAAGTTCAAAGCAAAAAGGAGGGGCAAGTGTTTTTGTAAAAAAGTGAAAGGAAAAAGTGTCTCATGAGTACTTCAATAATGATACTAAAAATAAGTTTAAGCTAATAAATAACAAAACATTCTAAATCCCTATTTTGTATCACTAATACTTTTTTCATATTTTTTCTGAATCTTGTTCAATCTATTGTTTACTTACATACAGACCGAAGAAGAAGTAAACAAAAAGTCGATTCAAATAGTCATCTTTATCATCAAACTCAGCAGCATCCTCAATATTTCTCTATCTAGTCCTCTACCACAAGACACCAGTTTTCTTCACCACTTTGTCCATCATCCTTCACTTCACAACTGTTCTGTAGATCTTTCTCTTCAAATGACGCATTTTTTTCTTCTCTTTGCCTAAAATGTTTCCCAATCTGTTTTCTGTGATTTTTTTTTCAAAATGATGGTGGACGATTTGTCTCAACTTTCTCCGAAACGGCAGTTGTATAATTTGCAGTTGCGAATTTTTGTGAGAAACTCAACATTCCAAAGTAGACAACGAGGAACTTAATAAACATAGATGTACTAGAAAGATAATTTTACGTAGAAAAAAAAGTAGACATGTTTAGATATGGTTTGTGTATTTCAGCTGAATAATGCAATGTTGTGTGTCAATGTCAATGTAGAATTTTTGTAATCGTTAAACATGTTTCAAGTTTTGTTTGGTGATGAAATTACTGCCGAATGAAAACGCAATTCGAATGCGTGTAGTAGTTATCAACCTGGTTATCTCAGATCTCGGAAGTGAATATTTTTGTGGGAAGAAGTATTAGGAGAAAGGGTGGGGTTAATTTTGGCATCTATAATGTACCGAACATCAGAGATAAACTTGATAATAATATTGTAGGAAAAACATTTCAAATAAGTCATGTAGGGCATTTCGAAGCAGTTCTGAAAAAAGGAGAATAATATATTGATCAAAAGTGACACTTTCTCGATTTATTAAAATGGAAAACAATAGTCAATATTTAGAACACACCGGCATTTACTCCATATTCAGAATAAATAACAATATAGATGTTATTAAAGGTTTTAATGTGTAAGTGTAACCGTTGTAGAATGTGAACCATATTACTGTCAAGATAAAAGAGAGTAACTAATCTGGTATTTTTTTGAGTTGCAAACATAATGAGTAAGAAGGATAAAAGAAAATATTTAAAAAGAATACATACATGCATATTGCATACGCTAAATTAGTCTTCGATGTTGTAATGACGTGAATGAATGGGGATTCATTTTTTAATGAGTTCCGACACAGTTCCAAAGCTTGAGAAGACTTTAAGATAAGTTGCAATTTGCCAGTAATCCGTATAAAGATTTTAAAAAACTTAACCTGGTCAGTCGATTGTTTGAAATCCTTTTGGGAATATATCTGTTGATCAATTGCCAAACGTTAGAAAACGTTGTAGTCCATGTTTATCTAGGAGAATATAATCGACAGATTAAGGGCTCCTTATTTTTCTCGTGATTTTTAAAGGCCTGAAAATTTTATTTTGTTCTACGCTTTAAACGATGAAGTATTTTACCTTTTCCGTACACTGTTTCAGTTACGCATAGTGCATAGAATTTAAATAAGTTGAGGCAGGTAAATGGAGTGTGTTGAGGAATTCGACGCATGCTCCAAACTAATCTCTCTTTTTATTCCATTGAATTGTATATATGACCGAATGACCCAGATTAATAATAAACCATTAACGTTGTAAGTCGTAAGTTAGGATAAGCAGAGATTTTTAGTGATCTTTAAACAAAGTGAGCTAAGTTTTAAAACTGCATACAGAAAAACTTGATTCTAAAGTTTAAAATGGTCTATGAGAGAGAAAAACATTATAAAATTAGAAAATAATGTGTGCTAATAAAGAAAAATAATAATTTTGATGATGATAACATGACATGATTTTAAATTCATTGTTGTCGATACGAAAAATATCGCTTTACTTCTTGCTCCCAGGAAAAATCTTGTCATCAGAACATCAAATCACCTTTCCACGAGTGTGGAGACAAATCTAAAGCTTCCTCTAAAAGCACAGCTAAACAAAACTTGTAAAGATTTACGCATGAAAGCTATTTCAATTGTGGAAGCGTATATGGACACTGTATTCTGCATTGTTTTGTCAATTTATTTTTGCTTTATCTTGCCTGCCTAATTTATTATGTTTGAATGACAATATTTAATGCACTGTTATGTTGTATATATTACGTCGATTCCAATACAAACAATTTTTGCATGAATTTCTATCACGATCACCGTCACTAAAGAAGATATCGATAAGATCTTATGGCGGTTACTTCATAGAATGGTAGCTCCTTTTCTTTACACATTTGCATAGCAAATTAGCATCCCATTTTTTTCGTTCCGAATTGAAAAAAGTTTAAATTAGACACATTTTTGAGTACTGTTAACAGTATCCACTTTATTTAAGTTTTGAAAAACAAGCCTAACGAATTTGGTGTGATAATCTTTTTTCTATTTTAATCTGCTTTCCAGGAGAAACACAATGGGAGCACCTCGCATTCCGGACAGGCCTCAGATACCCTCGAGACCTCAATAAAGATTTTAAAAGATAGCTTAAAATTGAAAGTAACGTAATTGTACCAAAATAGAGCTAAATTTTATTGTTATGCGTTATGCTACACAAAATGTAATGGATGCGTTAACAAAATTTTGATATAAAATATCAATGTTTTACCCTTGCAACTTATTTGTCTTTATCCTGTAAAAGCGGGGGAGACTCTTCATTGAAACTGCCTTTCTGTTTTACTTGGAGTAACTCTTAAATACAAAAGAAAAATAATCCTTTTCACAACCTCAATCAACTTGTGCACTACTTTTTTTTGTAGCAAAATTCGTGAATTGTCTTGCCATCATCAAATTCTTTTTTGTTTTTTTTCGCATATTTTCACGCATCCCTTGTAATGTGATTTACTAATTTAATCCTAGTTTTTTTAGTGAAGATTTTTGGATAAGATCGAAGTAACTTGTTATATTCTGAAATGTTCACAGGCTTTTTTGATGGTTTTCTTAGCTCTGCTAGAGAGCAACTGATGTTTACAAAGTGCATCTATTTTAAAAGTTTTTTATGGCTAAAGTACCTGGAATTTTTACTGGAAGGATTGAACTAGTTGAAAAATCAAGGCCATTTTTATCATATAATTTTAACACGAGCTCTGATTATTTTTTGAGTAAGCTTGTCTGTACTTTCACACAATGTATTGGAATGCAAAAAAAACCTATGTATAGCATAGAAATGTAGAATTTAGAGTTCCAAAAAGCATGTTTAATTTTGTGCTAATGTTCTCAGCGAGGGCTTTAGCAAAGAAAGAAATTTTTATTTGTTCGGTCAGTGCACTAGTAGTAAGAACTACTAAAAGAGAAAAAAGCATGCAAGCACAATTTCAGCTTTTATAGGTCTGTTTAAGAGAAAAAATATATACAACGGTACATAAAAATGGTGAGTTTAGTATTATCACAGCTTAAATAAAAAATAGAATTTAATATACAGTATCACTGGATGTGTTATACAACAGAAAAAAGAAGAAGAATGTGTATCCAACATATTTGGGCAATAGATACTATTAAAAAGGAGTATAAAGTGAAAGCAGGTAAAATATTTTGTCCTACCTGACTGTCACCTGAGAAAATCATATTGTGCAAAAAAGAACGCGAATGCATTAAAAATTAATATATAAAAAACTGAATAATTCACGCGATTTCCAACATCAAATTATTATAATGACACACATGGATTTTTGGGCATGGGACAGAGACTTTTCCCATGGTAAGTTGCAGACTAGTTGGATTTTAGGAGACCATTTTATGTCCTGGCAATTTTGTGATTTTTAGTTGGCTGTAGTTAGTTATATGCTTCGGTATTATTGTAGAGATAGTATAATCCAATAGTTTTTTTGTTGCCTGTAATCTATGTACATTCATTTTCTTTTGGAACTCGGGCAAAATCTGTCAACTGCAATTTGGAGAACACCATATTTTAATCCATATTATCTTCTCGGACATGGGCGGACAAAATGTAAGTCAAATAAAAAAGGGTCCCAAATTGATGATGGTTTTCATATATTCCTAGCTTGTAACACTTCTTTTTACTTAACTGCATTACAGAGTAAAAGCAATCTCAAGAGATCTTCCAAGGCATCCAAATTATTTGATGATAAAACTTCAATGAAGTATCTGTTTGCGCCCAAGATCCAAACTATTATCATCAATGATGAATTCAATGCAAATGCCGCATGTGGTGACATGGAATGGCTTGCAAAAAAGGTTGCCCACAGGGAAACGATAGAATTTAATGAAAGTTTTAACACAAAGAAAGCGAGCTCGGATTCAGTAATAATGAAAAAGAAGCCTGAAGGAGGAATGGCTTTAAACGTTAATGATGACGAGTTTCAATTAGGTCAAAATATCAAGAATTTTCAAGAAAACCCTACGTCAGTTTCTAACCCGTTACTAAAAAATATGGCTGGCCAGTTGAGTAGATCAACTCTGAGCCAGAACAACGAAAATGAAACGAGAAAGGTGATTAATGAGCTTTGTGAAATAAATGACTACGGTGAAACGCAGCCAGATACTAATACTCACTGTGAAAGCTGCAGAGAGGCCTACACAAATGTTTCTGTGAAAGCTAAAGATAACAAGAAACGGTCCATATTCACAAGTAGCGCTGGACCTGTCAGCAAACAACAGATAACACGGAAAAAGTCCTTCACGGTAGTCGAAAGTTCAGATATTTCTGGTGCCAATCGACCGGAACGTCCAAGCCACACATTGGAACCAGATGTGTCTATGTCTGGTAATAATGACAGGACAACGCCCCAATTACTTAGCGAGTCGTCAAAAAATTCTTCACTTATGACAAGAAATAACCGGCCAAGTACACCAGAAATCCCAGCCCGTGCTTCTGTACGTATTAGTATTGAAAGTATCCCTGTACCAAAACCAAAGAAACTTGTTGTGCGTGGGCTTACCAACTTTGTAAAATCAAGAAAAAGGCAAATGACTTCCTGTTCGTGGAATTCCACCGAATCCTGGGCATCTTCGGACCGTTCCTATTCTCGCAATCACCGCACCAGGGGCGGTGGCGGTCCATCTATCTGGAAACAAGAGTTCCCCACAAAATCCCGATTCCATCCAGACAACTACATATACGAATGGGGAGAAGGACCAAAAGCACCCCCTAGACCTATATCTGCAATGGCTAAATGCAAACGGCACGGGGGAAGATGCGATACATGTGGAGTTTTCACAAGTGACCTGTGTCAATCTTGTAGAAAATGTGAAACCGACTGTGGCTGTCCACCAAATCCATACTCCCCTGCAGGTGTCCGTCAAGAAATCTTTGGAGGTGAAAGCTGGAACAAAGCATGCAAGCTTTTAACAACACTAACCGAAGATGAAAAGATGAAACCAGTGGGGGGCAATGCAGGAAAATCTCGGCATAACTCAGATCTGAATTGGGTTAAAAATAACCTTTACAAATCACAAATTAACGTCTTAAACCCTTTAAACGTTCCCCTAGTCGAGACTGAAAATTGTAACCCATTTGTGGTACCATATTCTCCACCCAATTTCTTTCCGCCATTGTGTCCTATGCCGTTTATGCCCCCTCCTATGATGCCATTCTATTCTCCGTTTCCTCCACCCTTACCTCTATACAACTATAATAGCTGTCCACCCGCTTTTCCGTACCCATCGGTCGATTGTTTTATGCCTTCGCAAAATTAAAAATGTAACCAAAATTTAATTTTATTGGTAGTTTCATTTGATTTTATTTTTAGTTGGCATCTGCTAGCTTCTTTCTTGAAAATTTTGATTGAGATAGGGGTATGTAGGTCAAGACAAAACAAAATATTTAAAAAATGAATATTTTTTAAGCGTGCTTATCAGGCAATCATTTCAGGCTTTTTTCACGCAGTAACTTTCTCCTGGCCCTCCTCTTCTTCCTCAGGCGTAACCTCGTCCGGTTCATTAGTCGCATCTTGATACTGTTGGTACTCTGAGACAAG